>OVAY01000654.1:4124-41972 GCA_900406395.1 Kernera saxatilis
AAAACATTTTTTTCTTCTCTTTCGACTTTTTCTAAAAACCGATTATTATTATTATTATTTTTAAGAACTCCTAATAGAGTTCTCCTTTGGAGCACCTAAATCTAAAGTTTTTATGAAAAGTTCTTAACTCTAAATTTATAATTAAAAAATAACTAAGATCTTTTTCTAAGTTTCTCAGTTGATCATGCTCTTACATGTTACGAGAGAACCGGTACAAGACTGTATTCAAGATCAAAGCGTTCGAGACCCGAACATGACATGAAACTCTAGTACATTAGTACTCTCTCTCTCGTCCTTAATGAAAGACAAACCAAACAATTATTAATATTACATATATACTTTTATAATCATATTGATAATTCCCTTGACGTTCTTCACCCATTGATCTATGGCTTCTTGTTCGAACCACTCAAAGTTTCCTCAGAAACACTCGTGCTTTTCCCATGAACCTCTTCAACCGTTGCCGTAGGTTTTGTATCTTCAGTCTTCGGAAAACCGCCATTAACACCGGGAAAAGGAAAGCCCGGAATCCACGACGGAAATTCAAATTTTGGCTCTTCTGGCTCCTTTGGTGGCTCCTCAGGTTCCTCAGGCTCCTCAGGGATCTCAGGCTCCTCAGGGATCTCAGGCTCCTCAGGAACCTCAGGCTCTTCTGGAATCTCCGGCTCCTCCGGCAACGGCAACTCCGGCTCTTCTGGAATCTCTGGCTCCTCAAGCTTTTTATATTGTGGAATCTTCGTGACCTCTTCTTGCACCAGAGAGTGACCTACTCTAGCTGCAAAACTAGGCATAGCAAACAAGGACGACAAAATAAAGACAAGCAAAAAGATCGAAGAGACGAGAATAGGAAGGCGAAGATTAATCATCTTTTGTGATAAGGTCTCTTTCTTGAACGGAAACCAACTTAGAAAGAAGAGCTAAGTAGTGTAGTGAGTATACAAAGTTTGTGTTTTGGTATTGTGTAAAGAGTGGGTTCTTAAATAATATTGAGATGAGAGAGCTCATAGAATGTAGATTTCATAAGAGTCAAAAGATTTGGTGAGAAACTCTATGCACGATTGTGAATATGATGTTATTCTTCACCAAACTCACCTATATTTCATTTTTACTTCTTATATGTATAATCCCATTAAGCTTAGTTGAGAACTATATACGCGTTTTTTAGTTAAAAACATTGAATATTACAAGAAAACTTACCATTATAATAATTAGGGATATTAAGTAGATTTGTAATTCTGCCGTTGTTTACTAATAACATTTAGAAAAAATTATTGTGTATAATGAATCGTCAAAGAGGACCATAGATTTGTCACAAAAAACAATTAAATGGATTATCAACCTCACCTACATAGTCAAAACGAGAAACAAAAGGAAAAAAGAACTCCTTGAGTCAATTCTTTTTAGTAAAATATATAAGGAACAAAATCAAATAAAATTTAACATTGTAACTCAAGTTTAAACCACATGGTGGTATTAAAAAAAAAGAGGTCACCAAGAATAATAATAACGTTAATTCGAAAAGTTTAAAGACATCAGAGTCATCTTAAGAAGATAGATTTAGATGAGCAAAACAACAGAAATGATAAAAGAACCAACATGGAGATAGTCTTGTAATAGCTTCACTTGAGAGGGATAAACCTAGAGGAGTGTGTGGCACCTTGACCCGGTTTACCGTGCTTAACCGGTTTGTAAGAGATTGAGAACTCTGCAAGGTAATGTCCGATCATCTCCGGTTTGATCTCAATTTGGTTGAAAGTCTTACCATTGTACACACCGATGATGCTACCAATCATTTCAGGCATAATCACCATGTTCCTTAGATGTGTTCTTACTACTTCTGGCTTCTCACCGGCTGGTGCTTCTCTTTTCTGGTTTGGAGTAAACCACAGAGTCTTGTGTTAAAAGTCATGTAGTCTCAATTCTCAAAGAACCATACACAAATTTCTTAAGCATTTCTAGAACTAAGGTATGGACTATGGACATAAAAATCGAACCAATATACATTATATATGTGTATTTCAAATACGCCAAACAGAAACCGAACTTAGTGAAAGAAACCGAATTTCATATTATTAAATAAAGTATATACTAAATATCTTTTTTGGGTTAAAATATACTAAATATTATTTAATAGTGAAATATATACAACACAACTAAATTGGAAAAAGTTTCGGATTTTACCGCTTCGCGCAATTTCTTGATGAGAGCCATAGGCTTCCTCGTCAATCCTCTAGACAACCTACAAGATGATCAGCATAAACAAAACCAATAATTCAGAACCAAACATATATAATCTACCAAAATTAAGACAAAAATGTTTTGGTGGATCAAAACCTTCTTCGAATACGGGAACTGAAGAGCTTGACAAGATCATCAGTGGACATGTCGAGAAGAGCATCGAGATCGACTCCTCGATAGGAGAACTTCTTGAACGTTCTCTTTTTCGCAAGAACAGCTGCGGAAACCTCTGATTCGACTTGGGCCTACGGATCCAGGCAGAGAAATTTAAGAGCATGGTGATGTTGCAAAATATCTGACAAGAGACGGAGATGGAAAAAACTAACCATTGTTGCTGGTTCGAGAAGCCCTGAAAGTGACTGCTTCTAGGGTTTGCTATGGAGAAACGACAAGACACATAACTTGGCACTCAATATTTGAACAATTATTATAGGTTTTGCTTGTACACGAACTGGAATTAACGCTAGAATGTTTCTGTGTAACTGTGTAAGGCAACTTCCATCTAAAGGATAACCAAATATTTAATTGTTTCCATAAAAATACACGAGTTTCTAAAATTATAGATGAATGAATATTTTTTTCTTATTATTCACAATTTTCTTTTTACCCGTTTAAGTCCGGTTTGCTGTCCGGGTCGTGTTTATAAGTCCACCTTCGATTTAACAAAGTTCACGTATCAAAAATTTAGAAACCCGACGGATTTTTCATTTCTGTATGTTTATAAAAATATTTGGTGAATCTTTTTTTTCTTCTATTTATTAATTCTTAGATATCTATAATTTCGCAGGTACCCAAAAGAGTTGGATACAGGTCAGAATTATTTTCTGAATTACTCGACCCGTATATATATATTATACTACATTACTACTTAATAAAAAGAAGTGTAGATATTCAAAAAAATGCTCTGTATTATTTAAACGCAAGAACAAGAGTGTAGACAAAATCTAACGAAGGGAAGAAACAAAGACAAAATGTTTATAAAGAAAAAGAAACGAAAGAGTCTATTTTGGAGCATAACACAGACTCTGTATAAGAAAAGCTTATTCACTTAAGAGGGATAAACCTGGATGAATTAGTAGCACCAACACCAGGCCTACCGTGCTTAACCCGCTTATATGAGATTGAGAACTCAGCCAAGTAATGTCCGATCATCTCCGGTTTGATCTCGACTTGGTTAAAAGTCTTTCCGTTGTATACACCGATGATGCTTCCAATCATTTCAGGCACAATGATCATGTTCCTTAGGTGGGTTCTCACTGCTTCTGGCTTCTCACCAGCTGGTGCGTCCCTTTTCTGCTCACAAGTCATAATCTTTAATTAGTGTTTAGAGCCATTTATTTGGTTGCAAAGAGAAAACACTAGATTATATAGAGAAAAAACATGAATGTATATGCATAGAGATGAAAATTAAAATAAGAATAGAAACACACATTCCAGGGAATGGCAGATTCAGAGGTTTAAGGCTCTTGTTGTTCAAGGATAAATACAACATTTCAACACAGATCTAATGAGAACAAGGAATTAGTGATGGGAGAAATTAGAATTAAGGTTTTTACCGCTTTGCGCAGTTTCTTGATCAAAGCCATAGGCTTCCTCGTCAATCCTCTAGAGAACCTATAAAGATAAATTTACATAACATAACCGATCAGTCTCGGAACCAAGAGACGATCTACAAAATCGAGACAAAAGCTTTCTGGTTCAAAGACTCTTAACCTTCTGCGGATACGGGCACTGAAGAGCTTGACAAGATCATCGGTAGACATGTCGAGAAGAGCATCGAGATCGACTCCTCTGAATGAAAACTTTTTGAACGTTCTCTTTTTCACGATTCCAGCCGCAGCAACCTCTGGTTCGACATCAGCCTACGGATTCCCATGGCGACAAATTACAAACGCAATTTCGGAAAATCTAATCACGAGAATACGACAGAGATCGAGGAGCTAGCTAACCATTGTTTTGGATTGTTGAACCCCTACAAATGCAGAGAGCCTCAAAACAGTGTCTGCGCAAGCGACAAACAACTTAACTTAGACCATCTCCAACCCAACTCTAAATCTCATTTTAAAATAGAGTTTAAAGCTAAATTTTTTCTAACCCCACTCTATATCTTACTCTAAAAGGATTACTCCAAATATAGAGTAACAAATAGGTTTACTCTATTTTTTTAGTCATCACTCTATTTTAGAGTAAAAAATAGTGTGGCATTGGAGTAAAACCCAACTTTATTATAGAGTTACTCTAAAATAGAGTAAAAAATAGAGGAATGGGTTGGAGATGCTCTTAAACACCAAATATATACCTGGGCTAACCCTAGAAACATTTATCTATTTATTAATTAAGGGACATATATTCTTTCTAATTTTCATCCTGGCCCATATATTTGGAAAATAAGACCTACAAAAAAAAACATACATTTATTGAAAATTTAATACCTTTAGCAACAACAAAAAAAGTATCAAACATATACCATGGACAGAGCAAACAGTACCCTACCTAGAACATAAAAACCCAACAATCAGGTTAATCTCTTGAGACGCAGATGTATAAGTTATCCAGAATTTTCTTAAGTCCATATCTTAGAAGTTTGAGGATTTGATTTGGTGAGTAAAGCTCGGATTTGCCGCTGAGTGAATCTTGCGTTTGCCCAAAACGGTCGAATGGGAAACGTATCGAATTGGAAACCTCTGCCTATCAGTCGTAAGCATGAAGGGATGAATCTACATATAAACTAGCCACTGCCAATAGTAGATTTTCCAAAAAGTTTCGAGTCTTCTTTAAACGAATGAGCAAAGTGTTTAGACACATCTAAAGAAGAGAGAATTGCAGAAGAGTAACAAAACAGAGAGAAGTACAGACAAAATGGTCCAAAATCAGACAAACAAGGACCCTATAATGGTAAAATGAGAGCCAAGAAAACAGAGCATAACACAGACTCTGTAAGGTCTTCACTTGAGAGGGATGAACCTGGAGGAGTGGGTAGCACCAACACCGGGCCGACCGTGCTTGACTGGCTTGTATGAGATGGAGAACTCTGCAAGGTAATGTCCAATCATCTCAGGCTTGATCTCGACTTGGTTGAAAGTCTTTCCATTGTACACACCGATGATGCTTCCAATCATTTCAGGGACAATGACCATGTTTCTCAAGTGGGTTCTCACTGGTTCTGGCTTCTCACCAGCTGGTGCCTCTCTTTTCTGGTTAAGGAAGCAAGAGAAAAGAGGTAATCTTTAGTGTTGCATAGAACGAACACAAAACTTCTCAAGCATTTCTAACTAAGTTTACTGCATTTGGAAGCACACAGATGCCAGATGAGGAAACACATAGCTCACAAAGCAGAACCAGATTCCAGAAGCTTAGAGAACAGTATAAAAAGGACTATCGTTTCTCCAAACAATCGCAAGTCAAACACAGTCAATTCAACACAGATTTAATTGAAAAAAGAGAGGGCTTTACCGCCTTGCGCAGTTTCTTAATCAGAGCCATAGGCTTTCTCGTCAATCCTCTAGAGAACCTATAAAAGAGAATCGTATAATAAATTCGATTAGTCAGACCCAAGAGACGATTCTACAAACTTTTCTGGTTCAGAGCCTAACCTTCTGCGAATACGGGAACTGAAGAGCTTGACAAGATCATCAGTAGACATGTCAAGAAGAGCATCGAGATCGACTCCTCTGAATGCGAATTTCTTGAACGTTCTCTTCTTTGGCACTCCCGCCGCTGCAACCTCTGGTTCGACGTCAGCCTATAGAATCCCATGGAGAAAATTACAAACCACGATTTTGGAAATGTGATAGCAGAAGCAGTAGATTCGGAGAGATGTAGATCGATCAACTTACCATTTTTGGATTTCGGCAAAAGATAAGTGGATAAATCCTAAATCTGTGTCTGCGGAAGTTTTGCAAACGAACTGCAAGAAGTTGCCCTTAGTCGGCGGGTCCAAATATATACGGGGACCTCGGGTCAACCCTAGAAATGAGCTTATTTTTATGAGATTATTGGTTAAATCATGTGTTTTTTTTTTTCTAATCAAACGAAATCAAAATAAAACTTTTAAATTGGTGGCCGGAAGAACATAGTTTACAACAAAAACTTCAATAAATCATATATTTTGATCATTAATTTTAATTTTTTTAATCAAAACATTTTGTTAATCGTTGAGTGGTCTCTAAATACTAACTGAAGTTTAGTGTTTTTTGTTCAATGATTTTTTTATTGGATTTTAATAATGATTATATTTTAACAAATTTGTGAATGTTTCCAAGTTAAATGCCCTTCAAATACATTACTCTTTACATTTTTGGATTTGAATTCAGACTATAACACGACAATAACATTAGACATTGCATATTGCTTTTTAATCCAAATTTTCTTCTTACGCAAATAGTTCTATTGGTTGCCGATCTTAAACACATGGAGAGATAATTGCGTAATTTAAATTTAATCTAAATAGATATTAATTTGTAATTCTTGAACATAAATTTTTATTATAGTGTTTGAGAAAAGAAAGTGTCTTAATCTTAAATTAGTAACGCAATCCACTCAAAAGTATATTATGAAACTACAGATAAAATACAAGTATGAGTGTATAGTGTATACAACGAGACAAGACGATCCCGTATAAGCACATCTCCGTAAATAGACAAACGACAATACAAGGGTGACACGATGATTACAGAAAATGGACTGGGCTCCAAAGTGAATGGGCCTTCTTCTGGTATAATGGGCTTAGGGAGTTCCGGGAAACTTTGGCATTGTAAACGCCGGCAACTTTGGAGCATCGAACTTGGGAATCTCAGGCATCTTCGGTAACTCAGGCTTTGACACCTCCGGAATCTTCGGCAATTCGGGCTTTGGAATCTCCGGCATCTTTGGTAACTCGGGCTTCTGAATCTCCGGCATCTTCGGCAATTCGGGCATCGAAATTTCCGGCATCTTTGGTAACTCGGGCTTTGGAATCTCCGGCATTTTTGGCAACTCCGGCTTCTGAATCTCAGGCAATTTGGGAGCCTCAGGCTTCTGAATCTCCATCAATTCAGGGACATCAGGTTTAGGAATCTCCGGCATCTTCGGCAATTCAGGCTTCGGAATCTCCGGCATTTTGACTTCCTCCGGCTTCGGAATCTCAGGCATCTTCGGCAACTCGGGATTCTGAATCTCCGGTAACTTAGGCAACTCGGGTTTCGGAATCTCCGGTAACTTAGGCAACTCGGGTTTCGGAATCTCCGGTAACTTAGGCAATTGGGGTTTTGGAATCTCCGGAATCTTAGGCAGCTCAGGCTTCGGAAATTCGGGTATCTTCGGCATCTCGGGTTTAGGTAGTTCCGGCAATTTTGGTATCTCCGGCGTGGGATTCTCCAATAACCGTCGAGCTCCGACTGAAACCGGATCAGAGAGCAATGCAATAAGACAGATGATCAGAAATGGTGAAAGAAGAGAAGCAGCGAGACTCTTCTTCGATGCCATTGTCTGCTTGACCAGCTTTTATCTTTCTTCTTTTATGTTGGTTAACTTTTGCTTTTGTGGTGGTGTTCTTGTGTTTTGTAATGAGTTTTGATCTTTGATTGAAATGGCTATTTATAGGTGTTTTGAGGATGAAGAGAGATGGAGTCTGGTGAGAAAGAATATGCACAAAATGTTTGAATAAAAGTTCGTTTAACCTCTCTTATCTGTATATGTATACTGTCATTTTCAATCTAGTTGATGTTTAGGTTTTGGAGTTTACCTGTTCATGTGTTTGGTTATTCGTGTTATTGAGTCCTCGTATGAAAGCACGTTATTAAAGGTTTAAACTTTGTAAAACTACACCCATTTTGTAAAAAATATGGGACACAATCAATTGCATGAGATTAGGATATTGGAATCAATTATACGGGTTGATCTACTTCTTTTCAACTTATGGGACATTATCAATTACATGAGGTCATCATAGATTGAAAAGAAGTAGATGATAATTTAGGTTTATGAAGAAGATCATAAATTGAAAAAGGCTTAATGTTAACTAAAATGAGTTTCACTGGTAATCTTTTGGAGCTGAAGAACGATCTACTCCGTCCCAAATATTACAAATAAAGAATTAATATGGCAAACAACAATTTTTTTCTTTTCTTATAGGTCTTGACTGCCGTTTAAATTTCGTAACAACAAATTTAAGATCTATTCCGTCCCAACTATTACAACATATAGGACTAGACTGCCGTTTAAATTTCGTAACAAGTTTTTGAACATAAGCTCGATGATTAATAACTCCACTCTTTGCTAATTAACTTCTAAATGAAAGTTGTGCACATAAGTTCCAAATTTGCAACTCCATTTATACATCGCAAAGCCATCGGTATCTTTTGAAACTTAGTAAAGATAGATGAAGTGATTCGTCCTCTCTATTGTTTCAATAGCCTTTTTTTCACAGTAATGATTTCTTCTTTATTTCCTTATGTTTAGACATTGGATATTACTTTGATTTTTATGTTTCTATGTAATCTGCATATATATATACATCGTTTTTAATTTATCGATTTTCTTAAACACAGAACTCAGATAATTGAGTAATTAGAACATAATATTAGTATATATGTGTAACCTTTGAGCAGAAACCTGTCTTAAATACATAACATAATCCATTAAAAAGTATATCAAATACAACGAAATTTGTATGAAACATACAAATATAACAAAATACAAGTATAAGTGTATAATCTTTATCTAAAAAGAAAGAAGGAAATATGACTATAAGACCAAACGATAAAGATATGGTTCACTCAGGAAACGATAGATAGAAGTGCATCTCTGCAAATAGACAAACAGTACAAGGGTGATATGGTAATTTAAGATCATGGGATGGGCTTCAAAGTAGTTGGGCCGCCTTCTGCTTCAATAGGCTTAGGCAGTTCCAGGAACTTTTGGGAATTCCGGCAACTTGGGAAGTTCCGGCATCTTCGGTAGCTCTGGCTTCTGAATCTCCGGCATCTTCGGTAGCTCTGGTTTCGGAATCTCTGGAATATTCGGCAATTCGGGTTTTGGAATCTCCGGGACCTTTGGCAACTCCGGCTTAGGAATCTCTGGCATCTTCGGCAACTCCTCCGGCAACTTAGGAGCCTCAGGCTTTTGAACCTCTGGAATCTTTGGTAACTCTGGCTTAGGAACCTCCGGCATCTTTGGAAGCTCCGGCTTCTGAATCTCCGGCATCTTTGGCAACTCGGGCTTTGGAATCTCTGGCATCTTTGGTAGCTCTGGCTTCTGAATCTCCGGCATCTTTGGTAGCTCTGGCTTCGGAATCTCCGGCAACTTAGGAGCCTCAGGTTTTGGAGTCTCCATCAACTTAGACACCTCAGGCTTCGGAACCTCCGGCACCTTTGGCAATTCGGGCTTCGGAATCTCGGGGAACTTTGGCAATTCGGGCTTCGGAATCTCGGGGAACTTCGGCAATTCGGGCTTAGGAATCTCCGGAATCTTTGGCAATTCGGGCTTAGGAATCTCCGGCATTTTGGCTTCCTCGGGCTTTGGAATCTCCGGCATCTTCGGCAACTCGGGCTTCGGAATCTCCGGTAACTTAGGCAACTCAGGCTTCGGGAATTCCGGAATCTTCGGCAACTCAGGCTTTGGAAATTCCGGTAACTTGGGCAACTCGGGTTTAGGGAGCTCCGGCAACTTGGGAACTTCGAATTTCGGTAGCTCCGGGTGAGGTAATTCCGGCACTCTTGGTATCTCCGGTTTAGGAATCTCCTCCAATAACCGGCGAGCTCCAACCGAAACCGGATCAGAGAGCAATGCAATAAGACAGATGATCACAAGTGGTGATGAGAGAAGAGCAGCAGAGAGACTCTTCTTCATCAGTGCCATGTCTGCTTGCTTGAGAACTCTTGCCTTCTTCTTTTATGCTTTCTTTTGCTTTGTGGTTTTCGTTGTTGGTTTGTGATGAGATTTTGGTCTTTGATTCGAATGGCTATTTAAAGGTGTTCTGAAGAAGAAGAAAGATGGAGTTTGGTGAGAAAATCTGTACATGACTTTTTGAATCAAAAAGTTCGCTTAACCTCTCTATCTGTATATCTCTATTGTCATTTTCAATATAGTTGAATTTTAGGTTTTAGTGTTTACGTGTTCATGTTTTTGTTATACGTATATCTTAAGAAGGCTTAAACTTTGTAAACTAGAAGAATCCAATCTTGAAAATAATATAAGACACAATCATCAATTATATTTAAGTTTGTGCCAAAATTTATCAGAAAATCAAGATGAGACTTGGTCAATTATATAAGTCTTAAAAAGTTCTAATGAATCAGAACTTTCAAGATGATATTTTTGCAGATAAAATGGGTAATTTGCAAGTATGAAAACGCCATAAAAAAAAAAAAGAAATGAAGCAAACGATGTTTAGGTTTTTGCCGGTAATCTACACAACGACTTTGGATCCTTTTGTTGTTGTGTGTAGGTTATGTTCTTTGCCATCCAGTCATACATGTACAATGTATTCTTTGATATTGATATTGAGAAAATTTTACGAAAAGAAAAGTTACAGATTTGGGTGAAACTTGAGTCGGTGACAACATTCTTTCTATAGCACAAGGTCTTCCAAAAGTAGAACAAGTATTAGAAGTCCGCTCGATTGATTCAATATCGCTGAAATTAGAAAAGCAGATATTAAGGGAATGCTTACTTATTGTTTCACCAAGTGCCAAAATGAAAAATTGCTTACATTGGTCTTATTCCCTATTCTAGTTGGTGAAACATAATTCTGGTGCAGCCAAAACAAGCCTGGGCAGATTAAAAGCCATTTCCACCGTAACTGAACATTCTGCTAATTATGTTACATGCTCTAATATGAGAAAACAAATGCTAATGCCTTACTCAGACGTCCATCGCAACCAAATCATGCCTAGTTTCTTAAGTTCTAGTAAGCAGATAAAACCGGTTTTTGGTTATGATACAGTAGATTATATACATAAAGCGCATTTCACGCCAAAATACATCAACATATTCCATCTACATTGATTCCACAAAAGAATCAAAATTCCAGCATTTTCTACTCTGGTATAAACAACAGCTAGCAAATACAAAAAACCTAAGGCCCTAAGGCAAAAGACAAAAAAAAAGAAGCCTTACTTTAACTAACAAGCCTTGACCTTATCATCTGCAACAACAGAAAGTATTAACAGACTATTCAAGAACTCATCAAGTTCCTCAAAAAACCAACCCCTTCGATATTATCCACCTTTCTTAGTTCTGTTTGCATCATCTCTCCAATCACCATCGTCATCATCATCAGAAATTGCAATATATATATCATCATCGTTGTGGTAATTTTTTATTGGAGGAGCCTTAATATTTGGTTGCTGATCAGAGCTTTGCACTGGGCAGCCGGAGAGAGGTGAGCTTGGCGACCAACCAGAGCCAGAGGTTTTAGCATGACCTGAAAACGCTATTGGGAACATAGCCCATGAACAAAAGTAAACGCTTTCGCCATTACTCTCCAACGGTGGCGTTTGCGTCTTAACCGCTTCGAACGCTCTCCTGCAATGCTGACACCTCAATGCGCATTCCTCGTAACCCGTAGGGTACTCAAAAATCGCAAAGCAGTATGGACAAGCGGTCCAGAAGCTAATAGCCATAAGATTCTCCGAGGTCTCAGCTTGGCTCTGCAATGGCGAATCCTGTCGCCACTGAAATTGCTCCGATTGGCTTTGGGGTTGACGGAATTGACTGATTTGGGTCAGCTGCAACTCTCGGTCGTACATTGATTTCCTGGAAGGATCAGAGAGGACGCACCAAGCATCAGAGACGAGCTTAAGCGCCTGATCGGCTAAAGGGAGACGATTAACCGTGGGATTGAGGAGAAGCGCGAGTCTACGGTACTGAATCGCGACGTGTTCGGGGTCTCGAGTTAGCCGGACGAGACGGAGTATCGCGTACCAGTCCGGTAACTTCGAGTCTCCGACGGTGGATTCTCCGGCGAGCAGAGTGTCGGAGATGGCGAGGATATAGTCCGCTGCATCCGCTCGCGACGGGTCGGCTTTGCATGCCCGGATCGCAAATGTCTTTGCTTCACGAAAGTCACCGGAGGCCAAAAGCTTCTCCGATGAAACTAGCCACCGATCCGCCTCAGCTCTGTTATCATCGCCGCCTACCATTTCTCCGTTTCTCCCTTTTGCTCCTCTTTTTTTTTTTTTTTTTTTTTTTTAACTNTTTTTTTTTTCTATAACTGTGCTAGTGGAACAAAAGGACTTTGTATTATACACTATATTTACATTAGTAATTTATACTAGTATGAACAGACAAATGGGAAACTATGGTCACTTTTGTCATTTGGTAATTTCTTAACGAGTTTATCGTTAGAGCAAAAATTATCCGGCGTCCGAGTTGATTAGTATGTGCCCGTTCGTGAAAAAGTTGTGTTATCTGAATGATAATTCGAACCGGATCGGTATGAAATTCTTGTGGTATATACTTATACGGTGGTTTACCTAAACCGGCCTGCCTACACTTTACAATGATTGTTATAGAATTGATTATCATCTTACGTATTTTTTTTTGGCCACCTGTTCGTCTAAATATAGTTAATTTTTGTGCCTTTAACAATTTGTATACATAGGAACCAAAATTTTTCCTAACAATACGGTTTTAATAATTAATGTGAAAAATCCTCATGGGGTTAAACGGTAAGATCGGAGGTGGTGGTAAGACTGTGTTAACAGCCACACATCATCCTCTATTTCTTTTTATTCCCTCACACTTCTTTCTCAAGAAAAAAAAAACCTAAATCTATTAGAGATCGGAGAAGAGTTAAAGACAGATCGATAATAGAGATAGAGATCGATTACAATAATGGATGAAGAGTATGATGTGATTGTTCTTGGGACTGGTCTCAAGGAGTGTATCCTTAGTGGCCTCCTCTCTGTCGATGGCCTCAAGGTTTTCTCCTTCACCGTCTTCTTTCACAATTCACTTTCAATGCGAGTTTATCTCTGTGTATCACATCCAAATAAGCTATATTTTTTTGAGGATTTGATATCGCTTTTGTTTTATATAGTTGTGATTCTTGTGAATGGTATGTGATCAATTGTGAAATACTGATCCAATGATAACTTTCTTTTGTTTTATTTTTTTACTTTTCGAACGAGTTTTTGTTGGAGGAAAAA
Organism: Kernera saxatilis; assembly: GCA_900406395.1. NCBI lineage: Eukaryota > Viridiplantae > Streptophyta > Magnoliopsida > Brassicales > Brassicaceae > Kernera > Kernera saxatilis. The sequence continues at coordinate 17,492 of OVAY01000654.1, forward strand.
AACCAACTTTTGTTTCATAGATCATGAATGGTATACAGTCGATTAGTTAAATGTGGAACATTAGAAACAAATACTTTAGTAAAAAGTAGATTCATTTTTTCAAAATTGCGAAATCATTAACGAATTTCAGTTTTTATTTTTGGGATCTAAATATATAGGTACTGCATATGGATAGAAACGACTACTATGGAGGAGAATCAACCTCTCTTAACCTCACTCAGCTATGGAAGCGTTTCAGGGGAAGTGACACTCCTCAAGAAAATCTCGGAGCAAGCAGAGAATACAATGTCGATATGATCCCAAAGGTACATACATAAATAATTACACATATATAAATATCAATATATGTGTAATGTGACTTGATTAATGGTGAATATGGTTTCTTGATCTGCAGTTCATAATGGCTAATGGACTCCTTGTTCAAACCCTAATCCACACCGATGTCACCAAGTATCTTAACTTCAAAGCCGTCGATGGTAGCTTCGTCTACAAGAAGGGCAAGGTAGTAATTAAGAATAGTTTACCTTTAAGAAACAAGTTAATTACTCAGTGATTTTGATCATCCGTACCATACGAATGTCAGATCTACAAAGTCCCAGCTACTGATGTGGAAGCCCTAAAATCGCCATTGATGGGTCTGTTCGAGAAACGACGTGCGAGAAAGTTCTTCATCTATGTGCAAGACTACGATGAGAAGGATCCTAAGTCTCACGAAGGACTTGACCTTAGCAAAGTCACTGCTAGAGAAATCATCTCGTACGTATAACGTATTTTCTTCCATATTAAGCCATTTCATCATATTTTCTTGCGTTACACGCTTTGTCTCTCTGTTTTTTCCCCAATAGGAAGTATGGACTTGAAGATGATACAATCGACTTCATCGGCCATGCCTTAGCGCTTCACAACGACGACGACTACTTGGATCAACCCGCCATTGATTTTGTTAAGAGAATCAAGGTAAAGTGTTTTTTTTGTTGATAAAAAGTGTCATCTTTTCGTCTTCAACAAGCAAATGTTCTAATTTCAGTGTCATTTTGTTTTGTTATCTGGTAAAGCTCTACGCGGAATCTTTGGCTCGATTCCAAGGAGGATCTCCTTACATATATCCATTGTACGGTCTAGGAGAGTTGCCACAGGTTCGTGTTCATTTTATTCTCATGAAACATCTTAAGGTTTCCTCTTAATTTTACCTTCTTTTCCTCTGTCTCTAATCTCTGTTCCTACCCCAGGCTTTTGCGCGTTTGAGTGCTGTGTACGGCGGGACTTACATGCTTAACAAGCCTGAATGCAAGGTTATACACGACCTATAATATCTTATTCCTCGTTTTATCTATTAGATAAGAGGTCTAATCTAGTATATAAGTGATATTTGTTAACTCTATATATATCCATTCATTGTTAATTGCCTTAAAGATAGAAATTCATGAATCTTTAACATTGCCCTAACAGGTAGAGTTTGATAGCTCTGGAAAAGCTATTGGTGTCACTTCTGCAGGAGAAACTGCTAAATGCAAGAAAGTTGTCTGTGATCCTTCTTACTTGTCTGACAAGGTAACCCTAAACCCATTTTACCTGCAGAAACTGCTTAGTTCTTGTACAGTCTAGCTACCTTCTAAGACGGTTTCCTTGTCTTTCAGGTTAAGAAAGTTGGGAAAGTTACTCGAGCGGTATGTATAATGAGCCATCCTATTCCAGAAACCAACGACGCTCACTCGGTCCAAATCATTCTTCCTCAGAAGCAACTCGGCCGCAAATCAGACATGTAAGAGATCATAATCAAGAAAACATTCAAGTATAGAACATACATCTCAGTTGATTCTACTTTGAAAAAATAACTGAATATGAATCTCTGAGATTTTGGATGCTGTAGGTACTTGTTCTGTTGCTCATACGCTCACAACGTGGCACCAAAGGGCAAATACATAGCTTTTGTCTCTGCAGAAGCTGAAACTGACAATCCAGAGGAAGAGCTTAAACCTGGAATTGAATTGCTTGGACCTATTGATGAGATCTTCTTTCATTCTTATGACACATACGTTCCGACCAATAATCAAGAAGAAGATAACTGTTTCGTCTCTGGTGTAAGAGAATATCAGAATACAGCATATAATCTAAGTAATTTTTTGTTTCTTATATGTCTTGTTTTGTTTTTTTGATGTTTCTTGGTTTGTTTTTTCAGACTTATGATGCAACAACACATTTCGAGAGTACAGTTATAGATGTGCTTGAGATGTACACCAAGATCACTGGAAAGGTATAACCTCACCACTTTGTTTCTTGCTTCACAAGTAAACGAAACATTTCAAACACTGAGTTTTTTTTTTTTTTTTTTTTTTTTTTTTTTTTTTTTGCAGACTCTTGATTTGTCCGTGGACTTGAGTGCTGCAAGTGCTGCTGCAGAAAATTGATAAAAAAATTTTCTTATTCCTCTGAGAGTTCTTAAATTGCAAGATGCTGTTTCTTTTTCTATTGGATATTCAAAATACAGTTAAACTTCAAAGTAGTAGAAGTTTACCTTTTTGTTCATCTTACTTATACACTGGTTGGTTTTGCTTTAACTTTTGTTGTTTACAGAATTTATTCAAAATTTTAATAAATCCTAATTTAATTGCAATATAAGGAAAAAAACAAATATGAGAAATGTACATGTTCAATATTCGATTTATATCTATATAAATATTTTAAGTGATGCTGACATCAGCTTTTTTTTTAGAGGAAAAAAAAATTATAATCTAACTGCTCATTTCAATTAAATGTTTTTCGTATTTGAATGGTGGAGATTTTATGTTTGGAAATGCTTTCCGGGTACAAAAATCTCCCAAAATTAGGAAAAGATACAGATTTTCACCGTGAATCTCCAATAGCTTTGGAGGAAGTCGAAAGAACAATAGATTTTGTGTCCGCAAGAGTCTCCACAAACGAATAGTGTTTTCAAATTGGCGATGGAAGATGGACTTTCAACGTTGTGTATACAATTTTGATTCCGCATAGGAACAACAAAATCATTGGAAGGAAAGTAAAAAAAGGAGGAACTCTGTATAGGAAAGCAAACAGAGATGGATAGAAAGCTAAACTGAGAGTCGAAGGAACAAAGTCAAAAGGTTGAGTCAGTGAGAGAGAGAGATCGAAGATGAGAGATTACACTGTCAGCCATAATTCATTTCTACTTGTTTGAATGCAATTCTCACGATCTGCAGTTTTTTCCTGTAATCGTCTTCGTGCCTTCTGACCTCCCAGCCATCGAATCCGTAAGATCAAAACAAATACAAAATCAGAGGAAGACACTGGAGGATTTGGAAGAATTAATCCGATCGGCGACGACGAAGAAACTGGATTGACTCCGTCGGTGTTCGGAGAATTCACCGGAGCAATGATCCTAACACAGTTCATGATGATATTGTTGCCACGTAGGATGCATTTGTTAATAATCTCATTGAAAAAATAAATAATCGTACGGCGTTTATGGCGAGAGTGCAGGATATCAGATAAGAGCGTCGCACAGGGTATAATTGTTTTAATAATCTCATTAAATAAACAAATAATCGTACGGCGGTGATTGTGAGGGTGCAGGATATCAGATGAAACTGTGACACATGTTATTATTTCACTAACTGTACACCGGGTGGATATTCCACGTGCAGAATTTAGAAGCGTTAGATTATAATTTTATTAATAATTTCATTAGATAAATAAAATCGTTCGGCGGTTATGGTGAGCGTGCAGGGTATTAAATGGAGTTTGACACATGATATAATTATTCTTACTGTACACTGGGTGGACATTCCACGTGGAGAATCAAGGAGCGTTAGATTATAAATCTGAATGATAACATTAACTCAATCAGGTGCGGACGAGTGTATTTAAGTTTGCCATGGAATTTCTGCCACCAAAGCGATCCTTGACCGTTGATCGTACCATTGTTCCCTTAAAACAACATCCAACGGCTGCAATTTTTTAATCTCATTTTCGAATTTTACAATGAAAAAAGAAGAAGAAAACTTTACCGGTGATAATTACGTCGGAGAGATTAGTTCCGAAGATGAGACTATCAAATCTCCCGCCGGCGCCGTCACGTCCTTTTCCGTAGGAAGGCAAAGCCTTTAGAATTCGTTTAAGTCTTGAGCAGCGAGAAGAACTGCATCATTTGTGAAGAAGCAGAGTGAAATGGTTTGTGAGGTTGAAGCTTGCGATTCGTCAGATTATTGATTAGATAAATCTTGGTTTTCTCGTTTCCAGATGAGAGCTTGCAATTCGTCAGATTATTTGAGATTTCTACTAAAAAAATTTCTAGATGGGTGGTTCCTGGTCATCATCTCTCATTGCACTGCTTGTGGTTACCACAATTTTTGTTTTCTTTTAATAAAATTGTGGTTACCACAAATTAGATTGGATGTTTGGAAGTTTTTCAAATGTGGATAAAATAGTCAAATAGTAATATAGATATATATAGTTCTTCTATCAACTTTGGTCACAATCAAATCAGTGGTCATACAAAGTTGAGATTCGTGCTTTACTTTGTTCGTTGTCCAAAGATGAAGATGTTGCAGGAGGTTAATCAACCAGGCAGGTCTGTAAGTGGGCTTTTGTTTGTGTTAAGCCCTTGAAGAAACTTTCATGATGAACTGATTTTTGTGTAGATTTAAAAAAAAAGAAGCTCATCCGTAGTTTGGACTCAGTTACTTACATGTATGTAAACACGTTTGTATATAATGACAAATAAAAAACACGTTTGTTTACAAAAATCAATAAATTAATTATCTCCAAAGGTTGAAATAATTATGGGCCCAGTAAAAGCCCAAATTCGCCGTGTTTCTATCTGTATTGGTTTGAGGCGCAAGAAACGTGACGTGGCAAGGGAATATTCTCATCGAGAAAGTTCGATTCGTTAAGTTACAACCAATCAAACTTTTACAAGTGTAATTGTTGTCGTGGTCTTGACCTCATTCGATTATGCCCGTTTTCCCTTTATAAATCTGTTCCTTCAGGATTCTGGTCGTAGAAAAGCGTTTAGCGTTTTAAGTTTTCGCCTGATAATTCTTTTACCGTCTAAATTTCAAAATGCCTCGACGCAGCTCCGGAGGTGAGTTTTCTCTTTTCAGTTTCAGATCTCTTCCTTCAAGTTTGGGTCTTTCAGGATTTGCACATGTGTATGCTTTCAATCTATGGTTTGTGTAGTCTATCATTTGTAATTTGCTCATGGGTTTGTGATTATTTTCTCTCTCCTATGATGTTACAATTTGGGTTTTCTTTTTCTTCCGATTGGAGAAGATTTCTGTCTCCTGAGCGATTATTTAGGCTTTATGTGCAGTCATAACATGTTTTAGGGCTTATGTTTGTGTTCGACGAGGAGGAAAATTGATTTTGTGATTTAATTTCTTGGTTGTGCAGGAAGATCTGCTCCTCGACCTCGCCCTGCGGCTGCACGCAGCCCGCCTCCTCAAACTGGTGACTTTCATTTTCTGCTTTTAGTAATCCAGTTGTTAGATTATGTAGCTTTAAAGATTTTCTTTGTTATGTGTTTGTGATTTTTTTTTTTTGTTTTCTGGGTTTCAGTTAATCGTGCTCCTCCTCCAGCAACAGCTCAGGCTAGTGGTGGTGGTTCTATGCTTGGGGGTATTGGCTCAACCATAGCTCAAGGTATGGCTTTTGGTACTGGAAGTTCAATTGCACACAGGGCTGTGGATGCTGTGATGGGCCCAAGAACCATTCAGCATGAAACCATTGTTTCTGAGGCGGTCTCTGCTTCCCCTGTTGCAAAGAGCATGGGTTCTGGTTCTTGTGACATTCAGTCCAAGGCTTTCCAAGATGTAAGTAAAACCCTGGCTTTATCCTCATTGAGCATTTTAGGTTGAGCATCGGGATGAAAACCTAAGTGATTAGGTCCTTCTGATTGTCCTATCTTCAGTGTAGGCTTATGATTGTTTATAAGATATTAGGAATGTAAGTGAATCAGTGCCTAGATCTTCATTTATCATGTGCATTCACATTTACACTGAAATTGAAGGACATTCACATCATGTGCATACTAAACATAATAGAACATGATGTGTTGATGTACTTTAGCTAGCTAATTGTTGAACCCTTGTGTATACAAGGCTATCTGGTTGACTCTGGGATGTTTTTATTTTGTTTTTGTGTTGTAGTGTGTCAACAATTTTGGAAGCGACATCAGTAAGTGCCAGTTCTACATGGACATGTTGTCTGAGTGCAGGAAGAATTCTGGTTCCATGATGGCTGCTTAAGTGTGTTTTCGCATCAACTATTTTTATTTGCAATAAAAGAGAAAAAAAAAAGCTGTGAGAAAGTCGAGAAATTTGTGATAAGAACAATTCTGGTGTCTGTCAATAATCAGAAGTCGAAGTCTAGTTGTTTTATTGTTGAAAGATTTGGGATCTTCTATGTTAATGAAGCCTATCTTTATGGAAATGTATTCTAGATGCAGCTCTTATTTGTTGTTTGTTTGTGTGTTAGTAAAGAGAAAGAAGAGCCAATTGTCATCGTGGTCTCTGTATATAGCCTCGAAAATCTTCAAGTTGACCTTGTCCTTCCTCTTCCAGCAATTTTACTTGACGTGAAAAAAATGGAAAATGGCAATACAATGTCTCAAGTCTCAACCTAAGGCAGTAAAAGCTTGTTTTTACTGATAAAAAGTTTTAAGTCTAATTTTCATTATTGTGAGTTCTATGCACATATTCTCTTAACTTCTTTTTGAAATATTCTTTGTTTTTTTTTGGGTTAACATAGCAGTATCCTTACGATGAGGTAAATAAAGTAGAGGTCCCGTGATTGTGGTTGTTCTCTTTTACTCATTTATGGTATGGATTTACTCTTGTATTTACTTATCAAATCTCTTTTTTATTTTAAATCCCATGGATTAGTCTAGCTCGCCTCCTCGGACTGGTAAATTTCTCTCTTTTTTTTGTGGCAATAAGCTCTTTTGTCTGACAAAATAAAAGAGTGGTTGATCCAATGACGTGATAATTTCGAATTTATTATGTGGGTTTAAGCTATAGATTTAACTAATTGAGGTGTTTTTTTGTTGTGTAGAAAGACCTGCCTCTCGGCCTCGGCCAGCAGCTGCACGCAGCCGGGCTTCTCAGTCTTCTGGTAAATTTCATTTTGGACAATATTTCTCTCATGTATCGATCTTAACTAAGAGTCATTTTTTTGGGACAAATGTATATATGTACAATTTTTGGGACAAATGTATCTCTAAACTGAGTCATTTTATTTTATTGGTTGTGCAGGCAGATCTGCTCCTCGCCCTCGACGTGCATCCAGCCCATCTCCTCCTACTGGTAAACTTCAGTTTGAGGTTATTGTAAGAGACAGATTTAGAAAAAAGTAGAGACTTCTGAAAATTTGGATACCTCTTGTACAAGTGTTATTATTGTGTAATTATCTGTTTTCTCTAGGTTCTACGTTAAATCTTATCGATGTGGGATTTCTAAGTTTGTTTTCTTGGTTGTTTAGAAAGATCTACTCCGGCTACTACTGCATACAACAATCCACCTCGTCCAACTGGTAAAATCTCATATATTTAGCAGCATTTCTGGTTCTTTTGGAGCTAGTTGTGGATTTGTTCAATCTAGGAGTTATATTAGCTTTTTGTGGGCTTCTTTTTTCTGTTATGTTATGTTTTTGTTTTCTTTTTCTTTATGAGTTTCAGTTCATCATTCCCCTGATCCTCCAAGAAAAGCGAAGGCTAGGAGTAGTAGCAGTGGTGATTCTCTGTTTGGAGGCATTGGTGACGGTATGCGCTTTAGATAATGATTTGGTTGGATTCGCCTCTTATGAATCGTAGCCATATATGATGACCATTTATTCCTTTGGAACTAGGGATGTCTTTTGGTATTGGAGATGCAATTGCACATGCAATTGGGGAAGCTCTATTTGGCCCACGAACCGTCAGGGTCTCTGAGGTTGCCTCTGCACCCACTGTTCCAGCTCCTGTGAGACCTCCCGCTTCAAACTCTGTTGCAGCTTCGCTTGCAGAGAACTTGAGTTCTAGTTCATGTGACACTCATGCCAAAGATTTCATTGGTGTAAGTTAAGCCCTTTATCTTCATATTAAATACTTAACTATTTCGATCTTATTTTCGTTGAACATTTATAACCAAGTGATTGCATTATAGATATGAATTTAGGATGCATGTGATTTGAAACCCGATTGTTATAATTATTATTTATTCATCTCTCATTTAAGTTTACTATGTTAATTAACCATGGACATAACTAAAAAAAAAATAAGCATGAAGTTTGAATAATCCGTCTCTTCTATCTTTTTTTTTTTTTTTTTTTTTTTGGGGGGGGCAAAATCCGTCTCTTCTATCTAATCTCTACAAAACATGAACACATAAACATATAATAATGATTAATATCATGATTACAAACTTTTGCTTATTCAACAAATTAACCTATACTTGCTCACGAGACTCTTGGATGGGAATGGTATGATCATAATTCTGTTTCCTTCTTTTTTTTTGTTGTTGCTAAATTCTGTTCTGTTTCCTTCTTCCATTGTTGAATCCTCATAAATTCAAACCCTTATCTTTGTTTGTGTGTAGTGCCTCAACGATTTTGAAACAGACATCAGTAAGTGCCAGTTCTACATGAACATGTTGTCTCAGTGCAAGAAGAGTTCTGGTTCCACTTTGGCCGCCTAAATGTGTGTTTTGGCGTCACCATTTCTTATTTGCAATTTCGTCAAATTTTCTCTGTTTTTCTTCATAATCGGAAGTCCAACTATCAATGTGAAAAATTTGGGACCTTCAATGTTTGATTATGCCTTTCTATGTCACGTGTTTTCTTTTTGGGCTTCACGTGAAAAGAGTAGAACATCGAGGGGCTTTAAAAGAAATTAACAAATAAAAGGGGGAAACTAGAATATATATATAGTTCGAGCTGTTCAATGCAAATTAGCCGATATTCTCCCGAACCGAAACACCCTCCCTCCCCCCCATAGATGGTGGTTTTCCGGCATTTCTCGGGGAGATTTCTGCCGGCGTTTTCAACCTCATACAAAGCTGCACGGAGTTTCCGATCAGATGCGGCGCTCGAAGCCATAGCCAATTCGTTGGAAGAGAAAGTACCAAACTTAGTGCTATACAATTATCCCTCCTTCTCCGGCGCTTTTTCGGCTCTCTTCGCTCATCTCTACCACTCTCGCCTCCGTATCCCTTGTATCATCTTGCCCTTTTCTTCCGTCGTACCCTTTAGGTAAACACTTCTCTTCTCTTCTTGTATCAATCGTTACAGGAGAAATTTTCGTCACTGTGTTTTGACCCCGATTCTGATAGGTTTTTGTTAATCCTTCGATTTTCTCAAGGCAATGTAAGGGTTTGAAAAAGTTCTAATTCAGAAACTGGGAATTTAAAAAAATCTTGCAGAGTTGAAGATTTGTGTTTGGAGGGGTTCGAGAGGTGTTATCTGCTCGATTTTGTTGTTTCGAAAGACTTTGCTTCCACCATTTGTCCAAGTACAGCTTGCGAGTATGTTCAGTGATGTTAATTGTTCATTTTGGTTCAAAATTTAAGCTTTTTTGGGGGTTTAATTTTCGTTCTTTGGGGTTTAGGATCATATGTTTCGATCACCGAAAGTCAGCAGTTTCAAAGATTGCCTCAGCGAAGAAGGATAATAAGAGGTTTAAGATTAATGCTGATAGTGAAAAGAGTAGCTCAAAGGCGGTTTATAAATATTTCTCCAGTAAACTCACCGATCAAAGATCTTCAGAGGTTTGTAAGGACAATGATAATGAGTAATGACTCTGCTTCGATTGGTATTTAATCATGACAGTAAATGTTTTTTAATCTACTGGCTAGGAGGGATCTCTCAGTTTGCTAAGCGTTGAAGACAAATTTCGGGTTGAATCAGTTCTTGATTACATTGAAGATATCGATCTTCGGCGATGGAGGTTACCAGATATAAAGGCTTTCAGCTTCGGGCTCAAGGATTGGCGCTCAAGGATCAATTGCATCACCAATCCTTACATGTACCAACAGGTCCGATTTTCTGAGATAATCATGAAATCTTCTTAACTCTGAGCGTGTCCTTATAAGTGAACTACTTCATGTCTCTATGTTGTAGTTGTTAAAAATAAGTTCGGCGGATCTCATTGCTTATGGGAATTCGTATTATTCATCTCGGCTTGTCGATGCAAAGAAACTGCTCAAGGTAAATAAAGCTTTCAAGGTCAGATTGGGAAGAGGGTTTTATGGAGAGTGCCTGGTAATTGTTTTCTTGTTGCATCAAAATCCTCTTGTTTTTGAAAAATCACTGATGATTGAGCCAAACTAGATTCTGTTTTACTCATAGGGAATACGCGCAGATGGTAACCATCAACTAAGCGATGAATTGGGCAAGCTGCTTAGTCTACAAAGTGCTGCAGCTGGTCTGAGGTAATCTTAATCTCCTCATGATGCTTCTGCTGTTATGAAAGTATTGTGGATTAAGTTAGTAACATCGCTTTGAAATCAGGCCAATAGGAGCTGTTACGTTCATGCAACGGAATAACCTTAAAATGTGCTTGAGAAGTACCGACGATATAACTGATACATCTGAAGTTGCTAAGGTTGGTTTGTTTCGAAACCTGACTGTTAAGTGTTTTTTGGTTTTAATGATCAACTATACTTACATATATATCTAATGTTTTTTATTTTTATTTTGGAAAAGGCTTATGGAGGAGGTGGAACTTCTTGTTCAAGCTCGTTTATCATAAGAATGGATGAATATAATCAATGGATCTCGAAGAATCCAACATGAAAAATTCCTCTGCGACCAATCTCAAAGCTCATACCTCTGAAATTAGAGGCCAAAGTCAAATTTCCAATGACAAGTTTGGTGATCACAAAGGGATGCTAAAAGTAACGAATGAAGAAGGAGAAGTTTGAGTCGTTTCCTCTCTGGACCCGGTTTTGTTCGCGGTAAGGGGTAGCCTAAAACGGATTCAGTTTTTGGGAAGATTTCGGTTTGTTTTGGGCGGTGAGTCGAAACGGCCTATAAAATAGAGAATTCGAGAAGTGGAAATGTATACTTTTCGATCCTTTTATATTCAAAAATTGCTATTCGGTCACCCTATTTCCTTAAATTTATTTTTTGTACTCGATATTCTTAAATTGACTTACCAGTAACCTTCAAATTCTAGGCGTGTTGTCTTCCACGTGGCAACAACACGTCCGTTGGCTTGGTCTCGCATTCACGCTTTTCGAGCTTACGAAACGAGGTCGTTTTGTAAGCTTTGTGTAATTTTTAGTTGAGCATTATCGTCGTCGACGTCGAGAAGTATCACCGCCTAGAACCTTCCCTCTTTCTCTAGAAATCTTTCCCCAAAAAAAGAACTTTCGTACCTTCAAAAACCCTAAACCCTAACCGTAAGCAAACACGCAATTTCATCGCATCATTTTGCATCTTCCTTACTGATCTATCGCCTGTTGAATTTCAAACCATGGCTACCGCCGCTCTCCTCCGCTCGATTCGACGCCGCGAAGTCGCTTCCGCTCCCTTCTCGGCTTACAAATGCGTAAGTGCTCTATCTTCACGCGATCTGTATGTTGACGAAATTGGAGTTTCGAGTGAACTAATTACATGATCTTGATTGACTCATTTGTTATGGTTCACTTCTTGCAATCTTGGAAAATGATGTTGGTCGAATTCCATCGGCCTGATCTGGTCGCTTTTGTTACAGCTTGCAAGCAGCGGGAAAACATCATTGAACGGTTCTTACGTTGGTCAGAATTGGAGAAGCTTTTCCAGAGCATTTAGGTATTGATCTTTCCATGTATGTGCTAGCATCAAGATCTTTCCATGTTTCTGTTCTAACTTTTTCTAATCATTGATTCAGCTCGAAGCCTGCTGGGAATGATGTCATCGGTATTGACTTGGGTACAACTAATTCCTGTGTTGCAGTCATGGAGGGGAAGGTGAGGTGGTGATTAAATGGTTTTTAATTTCTGAGCTTTTTAGAGTTTTGAGCTAACTTTTGTGTTTTTTTTCGGATTTGTAGAATCCGAAAGTCATTGAAAATGCTGAAGGTGCTCGAACCACACCATCAGTTGTAGCTTTCAACCCGAAAGGAGAACTTCTTGTGGGTACACCAGCCAAGCGACAAGCTGTCACTAATCCAACAAACACACTGTTTGGCACAAAACGTTTAATTGGGAGAAAATTCGACGATCCACAGACACAGAAAGAAATGAAGATGGTGCCTTACAAGATTGTGCGTGCACCTAATGGCGATGCATGGGTCGAAGCCAATGGTCAACAGTATTCTCCTAGTCAGGTTGGAGCATTTGTGCTGACAAAGATGAAAGAGACAGCTGAAGCTTACCTAGGAAAATCGGTCAAGAAAGCTGTTGTCACTGTTCCAGCTTACTTTAATGATGCTCAGAGGCAAGCAACGAAAGATGCTGGTAGGATTGCTGGTCTTGATGTAGAGCGGATTATAAATGAACCGACTGCTGCTGCTCTTTCCTATGGAATGACCAACAAGGAGGGTTTGATTGCTGTGTTTGATCTTGGTGGTGGGACATTCGATATATCTGTTCTGGAGATTTCTAATGGAGTTTTTGAGGTATTTATCTCACAAGTGATTTATGTTTTTCAGTCTTCTGTTGCCTTTTTTTTTACCATCTTTCTTCTTTATTAAATTTCTCTTTCAGGTGAAAGCCACCAATGGTGATACCTTCTTGGGAGGAGAGGATTTCGATAATGCTCTGCTAGACTTCTTGGTAAATGAATTCAAGACCTCTGAGGGAATAGACCTCTCCAAAGACAGGCTTGCTCTGCAGAGGCTTAGAGAAGCCGCTGAGAAAGCGAAGATTGAACTATCATCCACTTCTCAAACTGAAATTAATCTCCCATTTATTACAGCTGATGCCTCTGGGGCAAAGCATTTCAACATCACCCTTACAAGGTCAAGGTTTGAAACTCTGGTGAATCATTTGATTGAGAGGACCCGTGATCCTTGCAAGAACTGTCTCAAAGATGCTGGTATAAGTGCTAAGGAAGTTGATGAGGTTCTTCTTGTCGGAGGAATGACTCGGGTCCCCAAGGTACAATCTGTTGTTGCAGAGATCTTTGGGAAGACTCCTAGTAAAGGTGTCAATCCCGATGAGGCTGTTGCTATGGGAGCTGCACTTCAAGGTGGTATCCTTCGTGGTGATGTCAAAGAATTGCTGCTTCTAGATGTCACTCCTCTGTCGCTCGGTATTGAGACACTTGGTGGTGTCTTTACAAGACTGATCACCCGAAACACAACCATCCCCACAAAGAAGAGTCAGGTATGCCTGCAAAGTTTTCACATTTTGATTGAAAATCACCGAGTAGGAAGGGGAATTCGGACTAAGGCAAACTAGACTACTGTGAGGCACCTATCGTAGTTTGATCTATAGTTTCTTAGCAAGGCATGCTCGGGTTACTCCTCATGGCATTGATTCCTACAACGTGCTACTCTTATAAGGGTCAAAGCACAGTCTGATATGCCAATTAATAATCCCATCATAATCCAAAGCATCCACTGTTTTGGTCATGTTCTTACTAAAATGTTGATTCTCTTGTTTCATTCCTTTGTAGGTGTTCTCAACTGCAGCCGATAATCAGACACAAGTTGGGATCAGAGTTCTTCAAGGTGAGCGTGAAATGGCATCAGACAACAAGCTGTTGGGAGAATTTGATTTAGTGGGCATTCCACCATCTCCAAGAGGCATCCCTCAGATCGAAGTAACATTTGACATCGATGCCAATGGCATTGTCACTGTTTCCGCCAAGGACAAGACGACTGGTAAAGAACAACAGATCACAATCCGATCCTCTGGTGGGCTCTCAGAGGATGATATCCAGAAGATGGTGAGAGAAGCAGAGTTGCATGCTCAAAAAGACAAAGAAAGAAAAGACTTGATTGACACCAAGAACACAGCCGACACAACAATTTACAGCATAGAGAAGAGTCTTGGCGAATACAGAGAGAAGATCCCGAGTGAAATCGCCAAGGAGATCGAAGATGCTGTGGCGGATCTAAGGAGCGCTTCATCTGGAGATGATCTCAATGAAATTAAGGCTAAGATCGATGCGGCAAACAAAGCTGTTTCAAAGATCGGAGAGCACATGTCTGGTGGTTCTGGTGGCGGTTCGGCACCAGGAGGAGGATCTCAGGGAGGCAGTGATCAAGCACCAGAGGCAGAGTACGAGGAAGTGAAGAAGTGAAAAGAGTTTGCGTAAATTCTTGTCACGTGGGTTAAAAGAATAGGTTAGATCATGGTTGGGTTCTATGGCCATGGAACTTTTGCAATGAGAACAGTGAGCAATGGATCTGTTACTGGAATAAGCTTTTGTAGTGACCGAAACTTAATGTTTCTCTGCCAAAAAAACCTTTGTTATGTGATGTGAATTGTGATGGTTTAATAGAAACGTTTCAGAATTTGTTTACTCCTACTAAATAATCGAACTTAGCTGAGGAGATGGGAACTAGAGAATGAGCAGACCCGCTAAGCGCGATAGCATTGTGAAACGTGTTACGTGCGGATAAATTAGAGGAAGTTTGTAATTTACGAAATTACCCTCCAATTTATTGTATTTGTAAGTCAGGGATGATTTTAGAGAATCGAGATCCCATTTCTTTTGTTAAGACTTCTCGAGTTCTCGCAGAAGATAGCAGAGATACTGATCTGATTCTCAGTCGATGGCTGCCACGGCTCTTCTCCGATCGATTCGCCGACGCGACGTCGTCTCTGCGCCTCTTTCTGTCTACAAATCTGTACGTTTTTCTTTCTCGTTGATTTCTTTTTGGTGACATAGTTGACAGATCGAGAGAAATTGGGATTCGTTTGGTTTCGTCTTTCTTCTTCGAGATTATCATCTCAGTTTTTGCTTCGTTTCGTGGGAAGTAGTCAGGGAATGAAACGGATTAAATTCATTTGCAGATTTTGGTGTCTTATGTGTTTAATCGTTTCATATACAAAAATTGAGAACAGTACAAAGCTGTATAGCCCCTTCTGGAACAAAAATGAACTTTTCTCGGAATAATCTTATAAATGTTAGCATTTTATAAACGTGTGTTTCTGGTTAGATGGGAAAGCTTTCAGTTGAATAGGGTGCAAAAATACTAGGATGAAGAAGAAGTAGAAGAAAGTTAGCTACCTATTACTGTTGTGGTTTGGGCTGACAACAATCATCAGAAAAATGGGGACTTTTGGTTATTGCAGATGCGTAGAGAAAGTGTTTTCTTAACGACTCTGAAACGTTCTTGCAGCTTGCTGGTAACGCTCAGCCTTCATGGGGTAGTTCATACACTGGTCAAAACTATGCAAGTTTGTGTAGAGCTTTCGGGTATGTTTCCTTTGTTTCATGGGATTCACATACCTATAGAATCACTTTGTAGATGCGCTTTTGACTATGTGTCTTTTTCGTTATAGATCGAAACCTGGTGTGAATGACATTGTTGGGACTGGTTTGGGAACTACCAACACAAGCAATGCCATTAGAGAGGAGAGAGAGGTAAGATGACTTTGTCCACATTTTGGGGTTTTTTTTTTCCTTTGTAATGCTTAAGAGTTTAACTTATGCCTGTGCTTGTTCTTGGTTGATCCTTATTTCAATTCTTCAAGCATTCAAGAGCTACTGAGAATGCAATTGGAGCTCATTTGCGAGCTCTTGGTGTGGGAACACCAAGACGCATGTTGTCTACAATCTCAGGGGATATAAAGACGACTCAGGAGGAACAGAATGCTCCAAAAACCAAAAGCTTTCGCCCTTTATCTCCTCACCTCCCTGTTTACCAGCCTCAGATGAACTCCATGTTATCGATTTTCAACAGAATCTCGGGGGTTTACTTGACTGGAGTCACTTTCGGCGGCTATCTTCTCTACCTGAAAATGGGTATGATTTGCCTCACCTACCCGAGTTTCTACCAAGTTCTTTTCCATATACAGCAGCAACTTCCGGTCATCACCTCCGTTACTGCGTTAGCCGCGCTTTACCATACTATCAAGAGTACTCACTCGCTCTTGACCCATTAAAAACCTTTTCCCAAAGCTCTTTCGATGAAGAATGTTTGGTTAAACCGCCAAAGTCTCCAGTAAGAGTTTCTTTGAGATGAACAAGATTAATAAAGAGAGGAGAGACATTTGTCAAACTCTCAATGTCTTTGAGAAGCTAAGATCTAACTTTTGTTTTGGGATTGTAGGCTTTTAAAGGTTCTGTTTGTTTGCTTTTCTTTGTTCTCAGATTGGATGTAATAAATGTTTATCAATTTACTATTCTCTGCTGCTACTTCAGCTTTTCTTCATAAAATTTGCCATGGCTATGGCAGACACCAGTAATTTAATGCGAGCCTAGGTTTAAAATCAAATCGAATCAGAAATATATTTAATGCGAGCCTAGGTTTAAAATTCTTGTAAAGAATATCTGATCAGTCTTGTACTTTGTCTTTACAAGACTGATCAGAAATATATTTAATGCGAGCCTAGGTTTAAAATCAAATCGAATCAAAATTTGAAAATTATCGACAAATCCAAATCTTTTAGTAAATATAATTAGAAACATACAGTCTTAGACAAACTCCATATTCCAAATCCTTACCGGAAAAGGAAGACATTTCCAAATCCGATGTGACTTAGGAGCTCCCGGCGATTCCTATTACAACTCCGAACACACAATCTCTCTTCCTCATATAAAGAAATTCTCAACAATACTTTAGCAAACATAATCTCTTTTTACGCTCTTGCGCCTTCTCTAGGTCTTCATCAACAGATCACATCTCCTGTTTTCTTGCAACCCAAGCTATGTCGAATGATGATCGCAAAAGCCCTATGCCCAACGATAAAGATAAAGGCAAAGGCCTTATGTTCACGGCTTTCCAGAATCTTAGTCTCCAGAGCAATAATAACCACTTGGAACAAGGAGAATCCAGCAACAATAATAACCATAATCTCAACGTTCATTATAACATTGGTCATATTTCTCTACAAGGTTCTCGTCTCTCCGCCGCTGGCTCACGAGCTCCTCCGTCCACTCCATCGCGGTGGATCACTCAACCAGGTGCTTCTTCCTCCACCAACTCCGGCCAACCCTCGGCTTCTCCTCAGAGTTTTTTTAGCTCCAGGATCGATCTTGCTCCTGAATCGTTATGTGAACTGTTGGACATGATGAAATGTCCACCACGTGACTCTGACTCTAAGTTCCTAGGGTTCCTCAGAAGCGTCGATACCGAACAAGCGGCTGAAAGGGAGAGCCTTTTGTTAGGAATCGGAACAGCAGTAACCACAAACCACTCCACTTTCCTCGATTTGGCCACAAACCAAAACGGCTCACACGCTCTACGAGCCCTCCTTAATCGCAGCCCTGGATTAGATGAAATCATATTCAACGCCGTCTGCAGAAACTTCAGGTGCCTCATGATTAGTAAGTACGGTCATTACTTGATCATCCCCACTATACGAGCCGTCGATAAACCCAGGAAGGAGATCTTATTCGAGCACACATACCAAAACACTGTGTCACTTGCGGTGGAAGAAACCGGATGTGTTGCTCTAAACGATGTGTTTCAAGAGATCAGAGGAACATTCAGAGACCTAATCTTCAACCTAGTCGCACAGAACGCGGGGTGGCTATCTTTTGATCCTTACGGAACACACGTGGTGCAGAACTTTCTGACACTCCAGAACCCTCGTGCAACACAAGCAATCACCGAGACTCTTTTTGGAAGTTTCTTCACGTTAGCGACGGGGAGACAAGGAAGCTATGTGGTGGAGAAGTGTCTGAATTCGGAGTTTGGGAGAGCGACAGTGTTGGAGGAGTTTAGAGGGAATGATAAAGAATGGGTAAGAATGGCCAATGATAAGTTTGGGAACTTTGTGGCACAGCGTGCGTTGAGAGTGATGAAGCAAAGAGGAATGAAACAAATGTTGAGAGAGTTTGTGGACAAGCTAAGACCTCACTTTTGGGAGATGAGGCATGGGCATGGCAAGAACACATTGAGATTGATTGAAGAAGAAATTGAAGATTATATTTTTGAGTTGCCAGATTATCTGCTGAGTTTTCTCTCATGAGTGCTTTTGTTGTTTTTAGGTTGGTTTTTTCATGATTTTCATTAATGTCTGGTCGATCGTAGTTGTCTAACGGATTTTTTGGTTAATTTGGCTTTTTTTCTTTTTTTTTTTTTGTTATGTCACGGCTTCACGCAACTATTAGCTCACATTTACGATTTGAACTTCGAATGTCTATGCCTCTTATTTGTTTTTTTTTTGGTGTCTATATGTTAACACTTTGAAGTATATGTAGTTTGCTTATTTTAAATAAACCCATAAATTCAACAACAACAAAAACGCGGAACTCAAATGGAAAAGAATTCGTGCGAGATTTGCGTTGCGTTTAGATATTTTTGAATCGATTAAAAGAATTCGATTGCGGTTCATATTGCGTCACCAGTTGTAGATCGAAATCAACGACTGAATTTCACATGACAAGTCCCAACAAAATTCAGAATTACGGGACATGGTACTTTGGGTTTTGGGCTAAATTATTTTCTTGCTTGTTCATAAAATTTCTTCTTTTTTTTATCAAAACAAAATTTTGGATGGAGTCGAATAGGACCAATCTTATCGACAATCCATAGATGTGAAGACAAGAAATAAAACTGATAAGACAAATTTGGGAGCAAGGGGAAGAACAAAAAATCAATTTGAATCGTAATGACAAAGACAAGATAGCTTTACATGGACACCGATTGAGACATGTAATTAATTTGGCAACAAAATAATAAGAAAAAGGACTTTAGATGATCACGATGCTGACAATAAAATTATTGTCGCTTAGACAAAGAATGGTCATGTGGATTAGTTTGTTAGTGTGAGCGTGAGCTTCACATCTTTTAAAATCCAATGCTCTCTCACCTAACACCTTTTTTTTTTTCACACAACACATGTCCATACTACTTAAATTAGACTTTGGACCACTTTAAACAACGCCATGATGAACATGAAGGAAATCGATTTCTATTCTTAATTAATGAAGTAAATCAAATGGACTATAAGTCTGTAACAATTATGTCCTTTTTTTTTACTTTACAACAAACTTGCTAATTCCAAAAATCTTGTTTCAATGTGAGTGAAGTAAAAATACATAGCTATCAATGAATTTTGGACTTTGGGGATAACAAGCCTAGAAGAATAAACAAATCTCAATCTTCTACGTTTTACAAACATTTTTGTTTATAACAAAATCGAAAATGAAGAGGGTAAAGGCACAAAAGGTAGACGCTTTTCTTTGTTAATATCTCTCAATGGGATGCACAAGAGACGAGGCGACCAGAAATTCCAAAAGCATATGTAAAAAGTTAAAACAGGACTCTCAAAGGAGGTACCCAAAATCAAGAACACTAAAAGTTCATCAGAAATCCAGATTCCGCTTTGAACTGAAATACTTTACATATATTATAAAGTGTTTGTAAATGGATAACATCAAACTCGATCTCACACTCACACCGAATCTGAACTTTGCGTCACTTTTGGTGCCGTCTTAACCACCACTTTCCCGTCCGGTCCGGTTCTCAGATCGGTCATGCCACTAACCGGTTGACCCATTCCCTGGTACTGCGGCTGAGGCGGTTGCGGTTGAGGTTGCACCATCATGCCTTCCCCAGCCATCGTATAGTACACATGGTTCCCCATCTGTGAATACGGCGTCGTCTCCTGTAAACCCATTGGACCACCACTAGTCATAACTTGAGGGCCACCTGAATACGTTGGCTGTGGTTGAACCACGCTGTAACCTGGCTGGTTCTGCTGCTCCATGTATGCATCAGGAGGATGATGATGATGAAGTGTCTGAACAGGTGGGTAATAGCCTTGGTTTCCTTGTGCCGTTGGTCTCATGACGCTATGGTATAATGTCCCTGGAGCTTGAGATTGAGCTGGAATCATATACACTTGTTGCTCCGGTAGATTCTGTGACGTTGTTGTGTATATGTTGTTCCCTGGGATGTTGCTGTTGTTGTTTCCTTGCCAGTAGCCAATCGGAGGTTGTTGATTCGTCTGAGATACTGTCGTCGGCGCCGGGTTTTGAGCGTATGTTGGAGGGAAGTAACTTCCGGTTTCCATTAGTCCGTCCTCGCTCTTTCTTCTGTACATAGCCTCTTGTTGTTGTTGTTGTTGGAGCTGATGTTGATGTTGCATCTGTTGTTGTTGTTGGAGCTGATGTTGATGTTGCATCTGCTGTTGTTGTTGTTGCTCTTGATCTCTGATTTGAATCCTCTGAAATTCCTGGATTTGTCTCTGAATCTCCGCCGGATTTATGCCGTGATCCGGTGTTGTCACCTGTTGAGTTGCGTACATCGGCGGTTCAAGCGCCACCGGATCCTGAATCTGTTGAGGCACCATCACGGCTGATGGCGGTGGCGGAGCTGGAGCTACTTTCTCCGATCCAAACAGAAAATCGGCATTATTCGGATGAGCGGTTACAGATTTCTCTGATTCAGGTCGGCTAGAGATTGGGTTTAGCGTCTCCCGCTCCGATTTGGTCGAGCCTTCGGAGCCAAATCCGCCGGAAATGGGAAAAGACGGGAAGAGGAACAGACGCATCCTGGCTGGCTTAGAAGACATACGGAGAAGCCGATCGTACTCATGCATCATGTGCTCGAGATCGTCATCGTTAGTCACAGAGATCAACGCATCGAGATCTTCACCTGGGAGCTGATACTTGAACGATATTTCTCCGCCTTCGCCGCCGCAGACGGCGGAGAGCTTCGATACCAAAGCGGGAAATCTGATGCCGCGATCGACGGACATGATTTTGGTATCGCCGTTAACATAGGTAAGCTGGTTATCGTGAGGACGCGGCTGGATCTTTCCGCCATAGCTGCACATGAACTTCACCTTGTAGCTATGTGTCTGTTGCTGCTGGTCCTCCCATGGCGGCGGGTTGTCAAACTCGACCTCGCGAGATCTAGGCGACGATTCAGCTGAATCTGGATACGAGTTGTACGCGAATTTGTCCATCTCACGAGATTCTGAAACTACTTTGGTGTTTACTATTGGGTCTAACCCATGAAAATAAAATGTTGAGTGTTTGGAGAAATTTGGAAGAAATGGAGAGGACTAGTATACTTGTATTATCATTGCGAGAAAACGGTGGTGGTTTTGGAAATGCTAACGTGACAGGTTTGTTTTGGCGTGAACTCATTGGATTATTACACGTGGTAGTTAGTTATGGTTTGAAGGTGATAAGATTGAGTGACGGGGCTGTGAGGGTAGCTAAAAAAGTCATTGATTAGATGGACTTTTGCGGCAGTTTGGTGGGGCCAGTTAGTGTTTTAATTGCGTGTTTGATTTCATCGTTAGTACGCGAAAGAAGACCATAGTTTTGGCGCTGACTATTAATTAATTAATCACCATTAAATCATAGTAACTAAATTAATTAAAGATTCATTAGTCCCAATAATATAATGTCTGAATATACTTTTTTGTTTCTGAAAGCAACCAAATACAGGAGAAATCACGTGATCTTCAAATTTGCTTTTCCAATTTTCAAGTAAATTTAAAATTTCTCAAATCTAATTATAGCATCCTAAACAAGCCTAATCATTCTCTTGTTAGTCGTTATCTTCTCGAATTAAAAAGATAAATAAATAAATAAATTAGATAAACAACTAATTGCAACATAGATTATTGCTCTAGCTTTACCTCCCAGGATTCACAATCCAGATCTTGTAAAAGAGTTTCACTAGAGGCTATAGAAGAAAGTTTTCTATGGAAAAAAGAACAAAATAAATGCCTACACATCTGAAACAATAAAAGTAGTCTGGTCTTAGCAAATTACCACATCTTTCAAAAGTATAATTGTCTGCATGCTGAAGCTGAGGTCCGTGCAGGACAATAAGGGCATTTGAATCTGCGAGAACCGCAGTTCTTGTTCTTGCTGAGTCTCATGATTGATTGATTGCAAATAACATGACGACAAGGCATCATCATTGGCGGGTTTTCTTCGCTGCTCAGATCTCTACTCATCGGACAAACAAAGACCGAATGGAACTGAAACTCATTCCCTATCTCCAGAGCAACCGGAAGCTGTTTCATCGCTCCCCATTCTTCTTTATTCAAACCCATTACAAGAACCAGCTTCAAAAGTGTGGGCAAGCTCTCTAAACCCGCGGATAACGCAACTCCCAGTGGAGAATTAGATGGCTGATCCAAGAGATGGTAATATTGCTTGGTTAGCTCATCGGTTACATTCTCCCAATTTAATAGAGATATCATCTCTGCATAAGGATAATTCTCAAGATCTCCAACCCATATCAGAGCAGTAATAAGCTTTTTCAGCTCTTCCATGTGGAGTGAAGCATACTGCGGAAAATGGGTTCTTGCATAGTTCAAAGCATCATAACAGTTTCCTTCTCTTAACATCTCACAGTACCTCAGACTTATTAGTTTCAACTCAAGCTTTGAACCGTTTTGCTTCAGCTTTTCACGGTTCGCAGAGATCCATCTCATCGCAGGCTCAATGTTTCTGAGTTTCATTGACTCGGTTAATCGGTGGTGTTCTAGAAACTGAGATCTAACCTCGGCCTCTACCTCTACTCCAGCCTCCTTGACCAGACAATCTCCAACTTCGAACAAGCCTTGCCTGTAAAAATAGTGGACAAGCATCTTATTCATTAGGTGGATATCGAAGTCAACGCTTCTGCAGGATCGAGATATATCAGGATGGTAAGATTTCTCAAGAACTTTCTCAAACTTGCAAAGACTCGTGTTCATTTCCATTTGTGATCCTTGAAGCTGGATAATCGGTAAAAGAGAATCAAGCTTAAGCCTCAACTCGGTAAGTGCCGATTCGGGTTCTAGTACTCCACTGTTATCTAATAGGATCCGAATCAATGTCTCTTCGATTCCTTCACAAAGTCGATCGAAAACAACTTGGGAAATTGAGTGATACAGCTTTTGTCTCTTAGTAACACAGTCAAATGCATCTTTCACTGTAGCAGTCAGATCCATTTTCTTCTGATTAGTCTGCAAAAGGCAATTACTTGATCAAACATTATATAAGAAAAGAAAAAGACACCAAATAGAATTCAGTTTCTCATCAAAATAGAACAGCTTTACTCAAGAACATCTTGCGATTCTCGTTATATCAAATATGCCCTAATTCTAAGCAGATCATAAAACCCGGAAAATATACAGAACAAAAGCAATGATTCACCACGCGGATTGCAAAACTGCGACTCTTGGAGTCCAAGCTCTAACCAACTAAGTAAGAAATTCAAGATCGGTGGTAAACAGAAGAAATGGAAAGATGTCAAGTACCGGAAATGCGACTGAAAATTCGATTTCGGCTTGGGGATTTTCACCGAAACGAGCCAAAACCCATTGAACGAAGAAGGAAACGGAGACGCAAAATTCGCCGGAATCCTTAAACCCATCAAAATTGTTAAGATAGGTTCCTTAAAACATGGAATCAACACTAAGCATTATCACGCACTAATAGGAAGAAGAGTCCTTGTTAGTTAAAAAGAAAAATAAGAAATCTAGTTGTTCAGATTTTAGTATATATGCACAATATTTTTAATTTAAAAATTACCAACATTATCCAAAAAATTCTTCGACGCGTAACAAAAATCATTTTCACTATTAACTTGTTCAATTACGAGAAAAAGGTCGAGGAAAATGAACGAGAATAAAGTTTTTAATTGAATGTTATTTATGTATTTTCAGAATATAGAAGAATGCAAAAGCATGGTCCGGTCCGGTTAATACAGCACTGGAAAAGGCGCGCAAAAAGGCTTTTTTCAGGCAAACGATAGCCACGTGTTGGACATGTCTTTCTTTTTTTTCATGTGGTTTGTTTAACAAGTCCGCTTTCTCATCTACAGGCAATATTAATAGATAATTCATTTTCCTCAATCTGTCCCAATAACCAAGCTTGAATACAGAACAGAGTGATGAACCAAAAACATATTAAAGCAAATTCACAATGTAGATCTTTGCAATCTCACAAAGTATTTTTTTTTTTTTTAAATAGTAGTGCGTCTATTGGTAACTAGATCTAACCACAGAGACATTGTTATATTCAATATAACAATGTGAATTGTGAAAGACCACAAACAGAGGAGAAGTAAGAAACCAAAAAAAAAAAAGGGTACCTTCTTCCCGGAACCATCGAGGAAGAAAACACGATAATCTAGGGTTTCGGTTTGACCTTCTTCTTTAACCTTAAGCTGAGGATTGTATATTGCACTGCACGAGAATGGTCGCTTGGATTACTCGTTTGTCTCCTTTATTCAACTCGAGTTACGTTGACTTTCTCTTGTGGATCTTGATACTGTGCGTACTTGGTTTGGTGGT
This sequence comes from Kernera saxatilis, assembly GCA_900406395.1. NCBI lineage: Eukaryota > Viridiplantae > Streptophyta > Magnoliopsida > Brassicales > Brassicaceae > Kernera > Kernera saxatilis. Next base: position 41,818 of record OVAY01000654.1, read on the forward strand.
GGAGCCTTGAGAGTTCCGCTATTCAACCGGGTCGGTCTGGTCCAGTCCGGTCTGGTTAATAAAACACTCAAAAGATGCAAAGACACTTATTTGGTAAACGGTAGCCACGTTTCGGGCACTGCGTTTGTTAATTTGTCTTGTCTTTTTTTTTTTTT
>OVAY01000655.1:0-48964 GCA_900406395.1 Kernera saxatilis
AGTTCACATTTGTTGAAATCGTCCGCAGCATATTTTGACTTCTGTAACAAATCCAACATTGTCCATCCCATTTTCCTGCTAAACAGCATATTTTCCTATTCACTTTTAAAATATTTTTGTACAGAAAAAATGTATTGTTTGCTTCCTCAACCTTTGGTTAGCTTTTCTTACCCCTTTAATTTGGCCCCATCTCTAAAGCAAAACAAGTCTACATGAATTTGCAAAATCTCCCAGCTTCCCCAATGTGGTCTCTGCACAACACCACCAAGACACTCTGCCTCAAACCAAACTCGGACTTGAAGCATAGCTTTGGTTTCTCAGGCATCCCCTTTAAGAACAATGGACTTCTCGTCGAGACGATATTATTTGGGATATTGAGTTTCGAGGAAGTTGAGAAAGATGAGCCAAATGTATCGGCATCATTATTACTATTAGAAACACCTATAGCCTTCCATCCATCAGCTATGAGTTGCATAGTTTTCCTGGTGGGAACAACATTCTTCTCTTCCATATCTTTCAGAAGCTCTTCCGCTTTCCATGGCTGCTTCGCTTCCCCAAATCCCCATATAAGAGTCTCGTAAGTAGTCAAGTTAGGCGATAAACCAACGATTCCACACATTTTGTTATATACCTGCATCGCTTTCTTCATTTCACCCGCGCTGCACCAACCGCTTATGATCGTTGTGTAAATTACCACATTCGGGCGAACACCGAATTTTCTCATCTGATTCAAGATTTGCTCTGCCTTTTCGGGCTCTCCAGCTCGACTATAACCTTTGGCAAGGATACTAAATGCATGGATGTCGGGATCTATTCCTCCTTCCAACATATCTCCATAGATCTCTTCGCATCTTTTCATATCTCCTACAGAGCTCCATGCATTCATTAGGGTGCTAAATGTTACCACATCAGGTTTTACTCCGAATTCTTCCATCAGATTCACTACCTGTCATATTAACATGCCCTTATATAAAACAATAAAATGGATGTGAAGGAAAAAAATTGAGCAGTTAATGAACTAAAGCATACCTCGCCAACTCCATCCATATCGTTGATGTCAAGGAAGCCTTTAATTAGAGAGTTAAATACAAATAGATTTGGATGAACTCCAAGTTCCTTCATTCTATAGAAAAACCTCAAAGCTTCTTCCATCTTGCCCTCTTCACAGTAGCCATTCATAATGATACCGCAAGTACGTACATTCGGTTTAACTTTGTTGTATAACATCCTCGGTATGATCATATCTTCAGCTGTACATGTTGACCCGATCCGTGCATACGCTCTTGCCAATGTGTTAAATGTGACTACATCAGGTTTTACCCCACAAGATTGCATCTTATATACAATGTTCCATGCTTCTTCAATCTTCCTCTGGTTACACCAAGCCTGGACAAGTATGTTACATGTTCTGTCATTTGGTTGGAGCACCTCATCCCGTAACATCATCTCCAGGAGTCTTGACGATTCCTCCAGCTTGCCGATTTTGCCATATCCTTTAATGAGAGTATTATATGTACTTGCTGTGGGTTTACATCCACTTTCCTTCATTTTTTGAAAGATCTTCATTGCTTGGTCGAGATTTCCAGACTCGGAAGAGGCGTTGATGATGGCGTTGAAGAGAATGGTGTCAGGTTTGAGGCCGTTTTTCTCGACTTTGGAGATGAGGGAGAGGAGAGAATGGAAATTCTTTTGACGGGTCAATGCAGTTACAAGAGTGGTGTACGTGATGATGCTTGGCTTATGGCCTTCTTCAATAAGTGTGTTGAAAATGGAATGAGCCTCTTGAGGTCTCCCTCGTTCTATCAAACCATTCATCAGTTTGGTCCTTGAACGAACATCGCCACAAGTAGTACCACCTGAACATATCACACAAGGATTTGACCTCAATTGCACTGTGACAGCCTGTGAAGGAAAAGCATACGTTATCTCAAACCTCTCTTCATTTTCAACTAAGCAATAATAATATGACAACCATTTCTTGTTGGATCTAGATTTCTTAGCACAATCGTAATCTGAAAATGAGGATAGGATCAAAGACGTTTGATATTTGAATCTGATTCTCTACTTTCCACGTAACAGGACTGCTCTGAAAAGTGTAAGAGCACTCTAAACATAAACAAGTCCGGATCTAGGTGATTATTTCCAGATGATTAAACCCTTCAATCAATCATCCTATAGATCTCAGAATAGATAAATGACTCACTTCGGAATCTTTAAAAACTGCTTCCACATCAGCCAAATTTGCTTCTTTCTTCTCTTCAAACACGGCTGGCTTGTAATCTTTCTTGAACCACGCATCTTCCAAAATCTCTGGAATTGTGATACGCTGGCATGGTAACACACGGTCAATTAGTTCCACCATTGAAATCAAGGACGAGAGGCGTTAATTTATCCACAGAAGTTATAAATGATCAAGTTCTACATGCAAAACACAGACAAAGCATCGCTTAGTATGACTATAAGAAGCGGTTATCCATGGGACTAACAATAGCAGGAGGGCCTTAAAATTTTGAACATTTTAGACATATGATAGATCTACTAGAAGTAGCTCATTTCAGGTAGTGATGTTTTCATTGTTTATATTAACAAATATCTTACAGTCATAGGGTTTGGATCCAAGATTCGGACGATAAAGTTCTTCGCACCAGAAGAGAGCCAAGGAGGACAATTGAATTCAGCAGATGAGATCTGAAAAAATGACAAATTTGCAACATAGAAACAAGAATCACAGATAGTGGTGAAGAAGAAGCCTGAAAATATATTACAAAAACTTCTTACCTTTTTCAGCAGCGTCATGAGATTAGAATCCTCGAAAGGCAAGTACCCAGCAAGTAGTACAAAGAGTATCACCCCACAGGACCACAAGTCTGCGGCTGCCCCGTCACAGCCTTGATCATTAAGAACCTTGGGACAAGGGCAACAAATAAGCTATTACAAACATGATGCAACAACCACATAACAAGTCACATGATTAACCATACCTCAGGAGCAGCATAGTTTGGAGTTCCGGATGCAGTGTGACGAAGGCCAATGCCCTGCCAAAACCAAGTAATTCTGATAAACTGAGAATCTAGAAAGATCAGCGTTACGGATCTTATTATATATTTGTTAATATAAACAATGAAAACATCATTACTGAACTTCAGGTACATTCATAAGACAAAGACAAATCAGTAGGAACTCAGACAACTCAAATGACGCTAAGAAAATCAAATTCAGTGGTTACCCCGACTTGTGGCGACAAGGCACTGAACCCAAAACCAGAGACTTTCAGAATTCCTTGAGCATCAAGAAGCAAGTTTTCCGGCTGCATTGAGAGAAGTAGAGAATAAAAAGAATAAGGCATCAATTAGCTGCACTTAAAAGAAACCCACACTGCAAACTTGGCCCAAGAGTTACCAAAAACGTTTCTTGTACCTTCAAATCGCTGTGGTACACTCCCCTGCTGTGACAGTAATCCACTGCATTGATAAGCTGCTGGAAATATCTCCGTGCTTCCTCTTCTTTCATGCGCCCATAATTTTTCTTCACAAGTTCAAATTTAATGGATTAGTTAAAAACCAAAAATAACATATTTTCATCTATAAAACAAAGGAACTTCTAAGCTGGACATGAGACATTTGATGCATGATTTAAACACCAAAGGATACATCAGATACAAGTTAAGGCCCTTTGGAGGGAGAGGGAAAACTCACAAGTTTGTCGAAAAGCTCTCCACCACTGCTGAACTCTAGGACAATATATATCTTCACCTTGCTCGCCAAAACCTGGAATGATATCAATAATCTCCTCAAAAGTTAGCTTTCAACAGACTTGCTTCGACTCCAAAGAGCTCTTAATTCCTGGCGAGACAAAGGAAAATAGAGACACGTAGAGAAAAGTGGGGGCATAGAGATAGACCTCATACAGCCGCACTACATTTGGATGGTTTATCATCTTCATAGTAGAAATTTCTCGCTTTATCTGTAAAAGCAAACGGGAAAGACCCACATCATACTTCCGGATTGAAGACGGATCTATCTGTGTGTTTCGCTTGAGAAACCATGTTTTACTTCCAAGAAATGTAGATCGGCATACATGAGAGGAGGCATGAAAAAACTGGAAGCCGATTAGGAAAGCAAATTACATGTTCAGCCATCTTATGCTTGAGAACCTTCTCTTTATCAAGGATTTTAAGAGCCACGGGTTCTCCTGTCTCAAAATCCCGAGCAAACCTCACTTTCGCAAAAGTACATTCGCCAATCATTCTTCCAACCTCATATTTTCCAACCCAACGCTTGGCCTTTGGCTTACTCATAACGCAGAGTTCACCTCTTGATCTTCACAAGCTGTTTCAGGACAATGTATCTGGCTTTAAGAATTTTATCTCTATATAATCCACAGAACAAGCAGAACTAACAGTGAGATTCTCGAGTTAGCTACAAAATTCATCATCGTCCTCATACATATTTGATTCTGTACACTTTATGCACATAATAAACGCGTAAACAATTGACCAAACTCTCCAATTTACCGAATCGAAGCGAAACATAGAAAAGCGCAAAGGAATTTCAGGAATACACACACCTGCGAATTGGCCGGAGTATACCGAGAAAAGGAAGCAACTAGAGTTGAAATCGCATGCAGCTTTTTCCGGAACTCAAAAATCTATGGCGCAGAATTCGGTTATCGAATGAGAATATTCCCAGGGGGAGAGAAAGAGAGAAGTAGTGTGTGTGGCAAGAAAGAAACTCTCGGCCACAATGCAGAGCAGAGGTGGTCGAGCGTGAATTGTAGAAAGTAATTGGAAACAGACTCTCATCGTTTCTGCAACTTACGCGGCCGATGCTTCTTCCTCCATACTCCATCGTGTGGCTCACTTTATCTCACGCTCTTTTTTTTCTTTATCTTTCTCTTATCCAAAATCCAAATTACATTTTTTTTTCAAGAAAAAAAAGTTTGCGACGACGTGGATGAAGCTAACCAATCAAAATGAAAATAAAATGTTATTAGATTCGCCCCAATAAATATTAGCATTAACCTTTTAATTTGGCTCGGTCTCTCTCTGTAAAAGGAAACAAGCATTATTATGTTTGGTTGCTAGCCAATAAAAGGGAATGTATTTTACAGTTTTTGCGGAAAAAAAAACAATCGAAAATCGCAGTTTTTTCTTTGTTACAATGAGAAGCTTTGTACATAAACCACCAAACCAGGCAAGAAAGAGGTTAATAAACTCGAAATGTTGCCACTCACTATGAACAAAGAAGAGTTTTCACAGAATTGAGAGATGAAGACAAAAAAAAAACAATGTGGCATTGGATTTGGGTTTTACCGTTTACCGTGTGAGCGGTTTGTAGAGGACAACGGTTATGTACTTGGACTCGAACCTGTGGGTTAAACCCAAAGCTACAATGGATTGAGGGGTCCATCCTTGCTCTATGAACACATGGTTAAGCACCACATGTTGAGGTTTTAAGGCTATGGCTGTTTCTTTAGTAGTGCCAAGAAGTGTTAGATGAAGCTGAGGTGGCACCGCAAGTGGCTCTTTTGTGTAATCTTCTGCGGCTGGGAGGGCTTGACCGTAGCTATGATCAGGTGACGGTGGCGCCTGAAACTCCACTATGCTTTCTGGGTTTTCTGGCACAAAGTTCTGCATAATGATTGCAGATACTGTTACACAGTGTAGATTGATTTGATAGATTTCACATGAAAAAGAGGTGGGAAAATTACTTACATGAACATCAAGAATGTTACAGACATTGCCCATTTCGTCTGATATAAAGGGTAAATCCGGGATGTATTTGCATTCACCATCGACAATCACCTTGTAGTGGTATATGCCAGATGGAAGGACAAAGAGAATGGAGTGGTCTTTTCCAGATTTCTGCAGCTTTTTCCTGGGGAATTTAAATATAGGTTTAGTATGTACATATTTATGGAAAGCTCGAGAGCATGTTCCCGAGAAACAAATCAACTTATACCTTGATCTCCAGTTGTCCCATGATCCTTCCACCGCCACATCATTACCTCCCTGGTTCCATGTAATGATAATAGGGATTCCTTGCTCTGCGGGATTATCAAAAACTCTTTGAGATTGGTTCCATTGGATTTTATTATGCGAAGGAGGGGCGTTTGCCCTCTGCAATGGAGCCACAGGAACCTGATACACAAAAATTGAGCCGTTAGATTTTTCAAACCAAGTGAGAGAAGAATTTGTGAATGTTAAAACACTATATCTACCATCTGACACGAAATGCAGCCATTAGGTACACATGTTATGCCTAAACAATGGAAGAGGTGACGCATAGTTGAGCCAATGGTGTTAGATGTAAGGTGGTATAAAAACGTGAGCTGAAAAGAAACGGAGCGGAATAATGATCATAGCAAACAATAGAATGAGAAATTTACTGTAATATAGACAAGACCTTATTAGCAAAAGATATCTTACTATTCCCACCAAACCCTGATAAACCAGGTCAATTTTGAAGGTTATCCTTCACTGCTGTTTTAAATTATTCAATATTAAGAACAATGAGAAAATGAAGAAACAACCACAATCTCTAATTCGTTCAAGTAAATTGAAGCTCTGCGTGTTTATATTCAGAAAGGCCTAAGAGATGAACAAGCTTGCCCTCCCCTTCAAAATGAAAGCAAAGGAACATTACACAAAAGACTCATGACGGGACATCAAAATTCACAATCACAACCAACAGAACAGTATCAGCAACCGGTGAGTACCAGAGACCAGCAGGAAAATCAAAATCAGCATAGAAACATAAAGCGACTAGAATTAACATCCTATTTGACTTGTATAAACCTTTCCACACTAGGCATTATCTCAGGATGGCATAACCAAGACAACAAATAAGAACTTCTCTAAAGCAGAATCTCTAGCATGATTAACTAGATTTTCAACTCACTAAAAGAAAAAGCATAGCAATAAGGTAATCTAAGCCTCTCCCTCTGCCAAAACGAAGCAAGAATAACAACTTGCTAACTTCTGATGTACCAGAGTTTTTGACTTCTCCAGAACCAACAGACAAAACCGAGTCAAGTCCAATTCTCACAAAAGTGAATGGTCTCGCACGCTCTCCCTCTTCACAATGAAGGCGAAGATACATTACACAAAAACTCACAAGGGGACATCCAAAAGTCATGAGGAGTGTCAGCGACCAGTAAGGACTAGAGAGCGGCTGAAAATAAAAAAAAACTAGGAAACCGAATTCTAACATCTTATATGACAGGTAGAAACTTTACCACATAAGGCACTATCTCAGGATGGCAGAACCAAGATGACAAAAGAGAGATTCTCTAGTATCGAATCTCTAATACGGTAATGTAAACCTTTCCCGCGGGCAAACCGAAATAAGAACAACAAGTTCTCAGTTCCTAGAATTTTGAGTTCTCAAGAACCAACAGACAAAACTAAATCAAGTGAAATTCCTAGAGCTCACTCATAAACGGCTGGAGATTTCGTATTTGGATCCTAAACAAATCTAATAAAGAAAGCTCTCAATGAGTGAAACATATGAAAAGTCAAGTGATCCTTCTCTTACTCAACGAGAGAATCAGGAGGACGAAAATCTATTTCCAAGTTTAACAATGTTCAATCGGATCATCCAAAACCAAACATCAAATTCAACGATAAACACACAGAGAGATAGAGAGAGAGAGAGAGAGAGAGAGAGAGAGAGAGAGAGAGAGAGAGAGAGAGAGAGAGAGAGAGAGAGACGGAAACCTGAGGAGCGAATAAGAAAGGAGATGGAGATCGAGCGGGACTTCCAGGAGGAGAACTGCTCATAGAGTCTGAGGAAGGACGACGATGACGACTGCGTGCGGAAGGATCTCCGCCGTTGGATCTCGCCGAAGATGAGGTAACATCTGCATCGACGCTAGCGACGGCGTCGTCTTCTTTGCCGTTCGCATTTCCCATCTGAAACCCAAATCAAAGAAGTGAGAGAGACAAAGAGGATAGAGAGAGAGAAAACCAGACGTGAAGAAAAATGGAGGGAGGACGAAGAAGAGGATAATAAGAAAAGGACCCTGAAGTTAGGGGTTAATTACGGGAATTGCCATTAGTAGCGAAAAGAGATTTACATAAAGGGCTCTGAGATATCATTAAAATCCGTACCAAATGGATAAACGAGTGACTTGGCGTCCAAAAGTAGATAATGATCCCACTTATTATTTTATTTTCTTTTTAAATTTTCTGATATTATTTGCAATCTAATAGTGTCTTTGAGTAGGATAAATTCGAGTTTATCCATTCTAAAATTTGGAATGGTGACATTTGATTAGAACATGAACATAATACATGGTTTGTAAAAGATACTAGTATTAGGACAGATATAATGCCATGTTAATTTTGTATTTTGGAGATTTTATCTTTCTCTCCAGTTAGAGCTAAATATTATGTACAAAATTAGAAAAAAAAAGTACAAAATTACGTATATATTGTTCTTGCTATTGAACAACACTTGCAAGGTTGACATCACTGTTTAATACGTGCGTTTATTAACAATTTTACTCATTTTGGTGCTCATTTAGAGTGAATAATGTTTTTAATTATTTATTATATAGTAAAATTAAATAGGTTTAAATTTGATTCTAGTGGTATCACGGACACGTTGTGGCAAAACTTGGAAACCCAAAACTTTTGAAAGTGAACGGCAAAAGTAGTTTGGACTTCTTGCTCATGTTGTTTTGTTTCCCCTCTCATTTGAATTTCTTTGTATCTTGCTACTTATGCAATTTGGAAGGTATAGCAAAGAAGTAGAATTCATGAAAAATTGTCAAATTCAACCTCAAATTATCTTCAAACAAATGTGCTACCGTTGGAACTTTCAATAACTTAAAAAAAAACTTTATTTCTCAAACACATGTTCATCAATCATAAATTTGTTCAAAGTCTTATCAAGTGAACAATAAATATTCCACATACATCCATCGGCTTTACAACTTGAACTTTGATGCAATGAAAAATGTCATTCTTAAAAGGAAAATCTCATTCTTTGTCCCCCAAAAAAAGAAGGGAAAATCTCATTCGGACCTTGATCAATTGTTTGATCTAATTTTTGTTCATTTTCAGATGAATTGGGAGAATTAAGATATATTTTTCATACTCTAACATTATCATATCTAGCGATTCCAAGCAATTTTTCATATTTCTCTTAAGCCATTAATAATCCCATATTGCTCTTTTCATTATCTTCTTCATCAATATCATTATCTTACTCATCATCTGACTTCATCGTCTAAACTCTTGTTATCTTCTTATATATTTTCGTCAACAAGTTCAAACCTAATTTCGACAGGTTCAAAACCAAATTAGTTGTGTTCTACAACATTATGAATCTCTCTATTATTTACAACATTATAAATAATCGACAACATTATGACTTTTGTTATTTTCTAGCCAACTAAAACATTAACTGAATCAAATAAACCTTTATCGCTTATTTATACTTGGGGATTGATTCTATTGCTCTTTTCCTTTTGAAGGGTAGTTTCTCTCTTTGAATGGAAGAGGTTATATGTAACATGTTTTTTTTTTTTTGATAGAAAACAAATACGAACGACGTTTGCTACAATAAATTGAGACTAACCGTCGTTTAGCATTAAGTAGGTTTAATGAGAATATAAGTTTTTAGAGGTTAAAGATTTTGCAGGGGTTTTAAATAAATGATGTTTCTCGACCAGAATTACAAAAAAAATAAATGATGTTTAACTAAAAAGTTGAGGATTTTTAAGGAATTCCCCTATTTTTTTCAACAAACAAGTACTCAAATTTAAACATACAATGAACTATTTCATGATTTGCATTTTGTCAAGAAAAAAGGAAATTGTTATATATAAAATATAAAAAAATAAAAAGGTAGAACTAGGGTTTTGCTGTTGAAGTGTTTTACAGTATGTTCATTGCTTACTCTTAAAGAGCGCCACCCAAAACACACTCTTCCTTCTTCTTCGTTTTCCATACTTGCTTTGGGGCTCTCAACCTCTCTTATCACATTGCGTCTTCTCCTCCCGATCCTGCGATCCTTGTTCTGCTTTTGATCCAATTGAATTGCATCCGTTTTTTTCATTCTATTTCCGTAGAGTTTAATTGACTTTACCTTTGGAGCTTCTGATGATGGCGGAGACTGATGGATCATTGGCCGATGATCGAGAAGTGAACGGCCGCGTCGGTGTTGCTGAGACTAAGTCTCCGTGGAAAACAACGGCTTCTGCTGCCGAGAGTGTCGACGCTCCGGTAATGGGTGCTCACTCGTGGCCAGCGCTCGCCGATGCGCAACAGCCGCGTCCTAAGAATCCTCCGGCGGCGGCTCCGCCGTCTAAAACCATTCCGACCTCAATCCCAACTCCCGCTCATGTTAGTCAATAACCTACTGTATTTCCGTTGTTATTTTTAGTGTCGCTGGGTTGTGCTTATTGAGTGTTAGTGGTGCGTTTTTCTAGGGTAGAGCTTGTCTGATACTGAGTATCGGTTGTTTTCGTGACTGGTTTAGTTGGAGATACGCTAGTTCTCAACTCTGAATCTCAAACGAATTGTTTTTTTTTTAATCGAATTTGATGCATGATGGTTATGATATTTAGCTGTTAGTGTGACTTACCTTTACTTGGGTTGAAAGGTTTACGACTAATGACAGCATGACGGCGTGCTTTTTGCGATTCACGTTCTTTAGCATTGAATTTCCCCTGAAAAATTTTCTTGTTTGATGTTTAGCCTGTAGCTGGTCAAGTGAAATCTAAGCCTGGTGGAAAAGCTAATCTTCCACACAAGAATCCATCTGGCCGTCATTCAAAACCAGGCTCGAGGGGCAACCAAAATGTTCCTCCTCCTCCTCCTCCTCCTTATCTCGTGCACGCTGTACCTTATCATCCACCTCCTTTTCCACCTATGGTGCCTCTGCCACATGCTACTGGTCCAGATTATCCATATGCTCCTTATCCTCCTTACCCTATTCCTGGAGCTCCTGTTGCAGACTCTGCCAATGAGAAGCAAGTTCAAGCTTCCCCTCCACCTGTTCTGCCAGCTCCTCAAGGAGATCCTGGGCAGCCTTGGCAGCAGCAGAGGGGGTTTGACCCCAGAAACATGCCACAGGGGGCTGGACCAAGGAATTTCATGAGACCTCCATATATGAGTCCAGCTCCTGGGTTCATGGTTGGTTCTGGTCCAGGCTTTCCCGGTAAGATATTGATTCTTTATCCAGGTGTTTTATAAGGAACTGGCTGGTAGCAGCTTATAAAGTTTCATTGTCTTACTCTGGATTGAACATATTTGGCTTTAAGATAGAGGATAACTGTTCATTTCTGGTACATGATTGCTGTTTTTTGTTTCTTCTTTCGACATAGGCCCTGTATACTATTTGCCGGTTCCGCCCCCTGGAACTATAAGAGGTTATCCTCCACGTTTTGCTCCGTACCCGGTTAACCAGGGTCCTCCAGTACTGTCTCCAGAAAAACTCGACTTAAGGGATAGAGTCATAAAACAAATAGAATATTATTTCAGGCAAGTTATGCTTCTTCATCAATATATTTTGTCCTTTTAAAAGTATGTTCAGCTGACTCCTTTGCTGTGCCTCTGGGAATTTCTTGGAGTATTTCCATGCGTTGAGTCCATCTTTACTGGTTAATAATGCCACCTCATCTTGCTGTGCTCACCTTCCGTATTTTTTTATTCCCTTTCAGTGATGAAAACCTTCAGAACGATCATTACCTCATTTCCTTGATGGATGAACAAGGATGGGTTCCCACAAAAATTATAGCTGACTTCAAAAGGGTAATGCTCTTGGCTTGCTTTCTCTTTCATTACTGAATTTTGTCATCAGTATTTTACACATATGTGTTTAATTTATTTATTTTTACTCTTGAGTTACAGGTTAAGTCGATGACCATGGATCTAGAGTTTATAGTCTATGCGTTGGGATTTTCTAATTTTGTTGAAGTGCAGGTCAGACTACCATAAGCCACCTTGCTTTTTATTAATAACCAGCATTTTCTGTTCCTTTCTTTTCTTGTTTAAATGATAAGGTCTTGCTTGTGTGAATGGTGTTTGTTGTTAACACATGGTGTTTATAAATTTTGTATTAAAAATTTGTTTCTTTGTAAATTGTGTTTTCATTGGTTGTATTGCGTATTTTTACTGTGATGAGCCTGTCACCAAAAAACGTTGGTAAGAGTTTTGTCTCTGAACAATTGATAAAGAAGCTGTTGAGCCCTCTTCGATTTTTCTAACCTAACTGGGAGCATGATTGGTGTCTATGGCTGTAAGGCCTACCGTATTTATCAAAGCAGTATACATCTTTAATAACTAATGATAGTACCATTTCTTTGTCCCTCTTATATGTTTGATCATAATTTGAAATGCTGGTACTTTTGCAGGGTGACAAAATACGCAAGCGCGACAAGTGGTCTAAGTGGGTTCCTGCATCTAAAAGGTCAGCCTCTGAGGAGAAAATTGGAGGCGATGACAAAGATTCCTCAGAGAGTATAACAAACGCAGATAATTTTAGAAACTCTTCAAAGGGTATTTCAAAGCCTACTGCGTGTGACTGCTCTTCTGAGGTAGAACTTTTTTTCCTTTAATTAGAGAGATTCTGTAAACCTGCTAATTTTTGCTCCAGTCATAGCTTTTCTGTGTGTGGTACAGGGAGCTCAGTCATCAAGAATCAATATTCATGGAAGTGATATCCTGAAATCATCATCAGCCGAACGAAGAAAGGTGGATGTCTTGTCAAGCGATTTTTCAAACACATTCTTGCTTGACGAGGAAATAGATCTGGAGCATAAAAGCCCAAGAAAGAGTGGACTTTCCATGTCCAGAAGGTAGTGTGCACGACTTGATTACTCTTGATATTGCTTTCAGCCCTCTTTGTTTTCCAATATGCCTTCTTTGGATGTGAACCTGAAATTGCATATAAAGTAATGGAATGATGCTTTGGTTTGTTTGAATTTCTATAGGATTGAGGATGAAGACGATGATATGCCTGTTGATGATCAAGATATTCAGAAACTTGTAATTGTTACCCAGGTATTACATGGACGTGTTATATATTTACTTGAACTCTTTGTTGGTGGAATTAAATATTCATGTTTCGTGTACGCCGGCTGGACAGAATAGTGGGAGAAGTGATGGCACTGGAACCAGTGGGACAAAAGCAAAAAACATTCCTAAGGAGCTTGCCTCCACAATAAACGATGGTCTTTACTTCTTTGAGCAGGTTAGGATTATTTTGACAGAATGATATGATTTTACCTTCTCTGGAGTCTAATTCGTAAACTCTAACGCGATGAAATAGGAGCTCAAAAAGAATCGATCTAGTCGTAGGAAGAACAACTCCCATTTGGGTAGCAGAGATGGAAAAGTAAAAGCTGGGGGAGAATTGAACACTAAATTAGGCGAAACTTCTGCAGCAAGTGATGGAGGTGAAGAGCATGGCATCATTATTTCACGGAGGAAGCAGAATAAGGGAACCCACAAACATCATATGTCCCATGCACTGAGGTTGTTCTCGAGCAACATAAGGAACCATGGGGCTAATCTCAGTTCTCATGGAAGTACTTCAGAAAGTCCGCCTAGTAGCTCAATTGGATTTTTCTACGGTTCTACACCACCAGACAGTCATGGGTTGGTATCCTAGCAATTCCACGGTATTCCCAACTTATTCTTACTTCTCCTTTTTCATGTTTTTAATAATTTTGTTTTATGTGACGTTTCACAGCCCCAGGCTTTCGAACTTGAGTTCATCGCCACAGTGTACTCTTTCTGGGAGCAGTCCACCAGTGGGCTCTTTGCCAAAATCATTTCCACCTTTTCAACATCCGAGCCACCAACTGCTGGAAGAGAATGGGTTTAAACAAGAAAAGTGAGTATAGTTATTCGGTTATACAACTTGATTTTATTGTATGGAGCATTACTTTTGGGAGGATAAGTTTGTATCTTGAGGTCTTCTATTCTCATTCCTTTTAATTCTATCCACAGGTACTTGAAGTATCGCAAGCGCTGCTTAAATGAAAGAAAGAAGCTGGGCAGCGGATGCAGTGAGGTCAATTTCATGTCAACCTCCTTTCGATGATTTTTTTTTTGGCTCTCATCATGTGCATCAAATGAAACACGCAATAACTGTTGCATACAACTCATGCTTTCACGTTCGTCTGATTAGAGATCCTTACCCTATTTTCTGGAAATGTGTCTGAATTCTGGCTGTGTGCTGTTAGCAGGAAATGAATCATTTGTACCGATTTTGGTCGTATTTCCTCAGAGGCAAGTCTGTTCCGTCTATGTATGAAGATTTCCAGAAGTTTGCACTTGAGGATGCAGCTGACAATTACTATTATGGGTTGGAGTGCCTCTTTAGGTTTTATAGGTAATACCTGCATCTTAGACGTGCATCTGTTTTCCATCGATTTGACTGCGGATAAGTTCTCTGATCTAAACCCAGTCTCACCAATAATGCTCTGCCCTATGTCTTCAGTTATGGTCTGGAGATGAAATTCGATGAGGACCTTTACAAGGACTTTGAGCAGCTAACGCTTGACTTCTACCGCAAGGGAAATCTATATGGCTTGGAGAAATATTGGTATGGGATATTTTGTTATGATTATGGTTAAATAATATAGTTGCAACTGAATTGTTGTTATGGAATGTGATTCTTGGTGATGTCTCTAGAGATTATAGAAAATGTGTGGTTGATTGTGTTGTAAAGACCAAATCCTGTGGTGTGTAGGGCATTCCACCATTATCGAGGCCAGAGAGAAGCGATAAAGAAGCAGCCTGAGCTAGAGAAGCTACTGAAGGAAGAATACCGTAGCATAGACGATTTCCGAGCAAAGGAATCAAAAACCAGCCAGAAGAAGGAAAACAAGTCTCACTAATGGTTTGAAGAGACGAAGCAAGAGACGTATGATCCTCAAAAATCTTGACCTGAATTTTTGTGTACGTCTTCTTCTGGGGAAGAGACGAAAGAGCAACCAAGTGAAGCCTTCACTCTGAATTTTTACGGATATTTCCTTGGTGGTGTTTTCTTTTCTGGGATTATTTTTTGTTCTAATTGTGAAGCAGGATGGATCTCTGCATACAAACGAAACAGAGCTTTGACTGAAGAGGCGTTCATCTACACGGAGTTTCGCCCTCTCCCCCAAAAGTTGTAATCTTTTTTTTTTTCTCTTTTTTTTCTCTGTACATATAGGGATTTCCTTTTCTAATTACTCAATTTTGAAAAAGAAAAAAAGAAAAAAAAAAGATTTTATTTGTAGTGTCTCTGTAAAAAACGAAAACAATAAGGAGATGTTTTACTTGAGATAGTATTTTTTTTTTTTTTGTGTAAATTTCTGTCTTGTATCTTATTTCATATTGGCATGTCCTGGTTTGTTCTCTATCTTCTTTTGTTGTCTACAAAGCCAATTGCCTACGTTGTCCTGTGGGCCAAAAACGTTTAAATCCAAATGAAAGATGACTTGTAACGAAAATGTGGTTAATTAATTTGGGAAATAATTGGATATAGATATTTAAGTTTGGATATGGTAATAAATATATTCATAATGGAAGTTAGTTGCACAACTCTCAAATGATTTTATTGACATTTCTGTTTCTGTTGAATGTTACTTATTAATCCGCTGAACCTTTACTTTACATAGGTAGCAAATAATTGGGTTACTCCAGAACAGATTTCTTCACGTAGGATTAATACAGCTAAAACGAAACTCATGTCTTAAAGTGCCAACTTGATTAAAGCTCAATAGGATATCAACCAACAACGCCCATTACATCACTCAGAACAAAAGAGTATCTAAGTTAAGGGTCGACGAAAAACAAAACAGGCATCGACCCAGAGGAAGAGTCTAAAGGGCATATCAAAGTTCGTTGGTACGATCATAAGCAGAGAAATTTATAAGTCACACTGTTTCATAGTTGCTACCGTGGACGTGGAGCTTGTTCTTTCAACAGAAGAACATGGAGCTTGCAACGTTATCATTCAGCTTTGGCATTGGAGGAACAGGGACTGCTCCCGGTGTCGTGATCCCGCCATGGCTTGATGACTTCTCCGAGTTGTCCTCAAACTTCATCACAGTTCCCATCTGTGCAGCTGCCAAATGAGCATAACAAATAGGTGCAACTGCAACAACAACAAAAAAAAAAGAGATGAAACTTTAGCAATGACCACATGACAAAAGATCCGTAACTATCAGGCAGCAATGAGCAAAAGAAATGAGCCTTACCGACTGAGATGGCAGTGGTGCTCCTCTGGTAGCTACAAGTATCAAAGAAGACAAATAAAAGATCCTTGTCAAAGTTTAATAGACATTGTAACACCGCAAAGATTGTATCAGATTAAAGTGTTAAAAAAGTGTTCTAGTGCTTACACATAGGATAGAGAATGCACAAGTTCTTGGAGGTCATCCGTGGAAAATCCAATCTCATCGTAGAGCACATGGTAATGCGTTGGCCTTGTAGTTCCCTATCACATCGAAATCAATAGAATAGTATTAAGTTTTCTCGGGCATGTTACTGTTCCCTTATATAGCAACTAATTAGTTAAAAGCAACTTTTGCAGGAGCAACTACTTACAATCATTCCAGCATGGGCACAGAGATAGAAGTCATTGTTGCGTGGGTGACAGATCTTGCTGTCGATTATTGTTCCTAGCAGGCAGGCAACAGGTTTCAGGTCATTTCAACAACATCGACCAACAGAAGCTCATGCTCGGGGGAAAATGTATTTTTACCTGGAGGAACATTATCCGGGCCTCCAGTCGGGAAGAACTTGGTGTGGTGGTTCTTCTGGGCAACAATCACTGTAAACTTGGGTTTCCAATTCGCATCAAGAAACTCGCATGCCTAATAATGTAACAAAATATCAGGTTGATGTCAAAAATATACTAAACAAACCTCCACAACCATAATCCATACCTGCATAATTTGATCCAATTCAATATTAAGAACTTGATTGAACTGAGACTCACTCACACCGTCCCTACATGCATATTATTAACAGTGAGTTAACAAATTGTATAATACTGCCATTACATTATACCTTAACAGATTTAAGTATTACCTGAAAATGATAATGTGATCCGGTTTCCTCTTCCCTGAACTTGAGTAAAAGTCGATCAAGAGCTCCCTGTAAACAGCATGAAATCTCTAATTACACTCATGCCAAATGATACTTTTTCGTAGAAGAAGGAATGCATATTCTGCCACTCACAGGGCCTAAAATACGATTACGATAACAATGCTCTGCCATGAGCTATGAATATAGCACAACAGTCGGGAAGTTTACCTGAAAATTCCTTCATCTTTGCCAGAGACGAGTTTGAAGAGATTATCAATCATTTCCACTTTGCGCGATTGGGTGCGAACACATGCCCTATATTTTGAGATAAGTGGCCATTCCCTGGAGCTCACGACCTATGATTTCGAAACACAAACATCAAGTTACTAGAGGCATTGCATAACGAGAGATAGACTTTGCCTCTGTAGTAGCTCACATGTTGACATGGAATACAACATCAGAAACAAGTAGAAAACAAAATCAATGTTACCGCAGCAACTGATGGTATGTCGGACTGGCCAGGGGAACCGTGGGATACATCCATCCCTACAATGATGGTGGGAACTCCAGTTACTAAAGGCATTGCTGGTGAGCGCTCCATAGCTAACAACGAATTCAATCCACCAAGCTACAGATACGAAATAGAATTCAGTTAAGCTGTAAGGTCTTTACAATCAGTTTTGAAGTTCTAATGAGATTTCATTTTTCAGAGATAACCTTGGCATTTATCTTCAGGAGAACATTGGTGAGATACTGATCGTTTACTCTTGTGGGAGCAATACACTGAGTCACTATTCCGAGATCAGAAAGATTCTTTTTTTTCCATGGGCCTGAAAAATTCAGGGACAATATATGAAAAGTTACACATTTACAAAAACAGACACTACTCAAGAATGTTACTGTACCATAAACATCAGAGTTTTTCCTTTCTGAGAGTATGCAGAGAAGGAATTGGGGGCGCCCTGGGAGTTTGGATTGTATCAGCTCGAACATCTTTTCTACTCGGATATTAGCAGGTGCACGCCTAAACTGAGCATTCTCCTCAAAGACCTCACTGAA
Source organism: Kernera saxatilis (assembly GCA_900406395.1). Taxonomy (NCBI): domain Eukaryota; kingdom Viridiplantae; phylum Streptophyta; class Magnoliopsida; order Brassicales; family Brassicaceae; genus Kernera; species Kernera saxatilis. The sequence goes on from OVAY01000655.1 coordinate 18,092, forward strand.
TGGAGGATCTACATTCTGGGATAAAAGGAAAAAGAAAACCAAGGGAAAAATTACAAAGAGTTTTGCATATGATTGTGTTTTTATACTAAACAATGATCCTGAAGAAAGCTTACAATTCCTTTCATCTGCCCACATCTCATTAAATCGCGAATAAGCCCACGTGTGTCACAGCGAGCAGAGAAGTTCACAACAGCCCATTTAGTAACCGTTGTTGGCTCAACAAGTTTCTGCAAAAGAAATTCAATTAGCATCAGGGGTTAAAATACTGAGCAACTAGAGCAAAAGATACAAAATTTATACACCTTATTATTAAAGTTCCAACGCCCATTGCGAGGGAAAAAGTCCTCTCCGTTGCCCACTTTCAGCTGTTTGGAATCAAGGACAGAGATACTAAACCTTCCAGAAGCAAAAAGTAAAAGATATAGCACGCGAAGCAAGGAAAGTCACCTTTGGTGCTTGTAAAATGCGTCCTTCCACTTGGGTAAAGTTAGAGCCAATGCTGACACCACTTTCTTGCAACACAGGGTCAGCACCGTAATTGCTGTTCTTCAGACCCTGCAAGATGAATCAGAACATAAATTAAAATAAAAAGAAAAAGCTTCAAAGTCTCAAGGATAATGGTAAGAAGACCTACTTTGGTTAGCAAAGCCATCCTTTCAGGTGGCTTCTGCCTAGACTTTTCTACTAGGGAAGCCCTCTGAAGATTGGTAAGCGATTTTGTGTAACGCTGTAGAGACACAAGTTCACAGAGCTGCAAATATGAAAACCAACAACAATTGTTATAAACCGTAACATGCAAAGATGTGGGAATACAAAAAAAAAAACAATAATTTACTTAAATTACCTCAACGGGGATGTAGTTAGGACGCTTCGGCTTACCAACATTGATGCAAGGTAAGTTACCTGAATATTGCAGGGGAATGTCACGGGATCTGAAATGGTCTAACACAGTAATCTCAACCTCTTCAACTTCCCCCATTTCATTTTTCACATTCTTCGTAAACCTATATCAATCAAATAGATATTTTAGAACAAACTCAAATCAATTTAAACAAGAGATCCAAGTATACCAAATTGCAACATACATTTGATCTTTGCAGAGTTGTTCACTCAGCCCAGTTATCTTGTATTCTCTATTTGAAGGGGCAACCTTAACTCTCAGATTCTTGAGAGTACGTTTAGCCTAATAGAGAAAATCAGATAAGTACTTCTAAAATATGCGAAACTTCTGTAAATTTCTACAGCATAAAAGAAGATGATGTACCTTATTCCAGTCCAGAGAGCCTGGATTTTTCACATTCTGATTTGCAAGTAGGAAATCAACAACAGGCCCAGGTTGTACTATCATCGTAGTTGAAGTGTCTGAAGAAAAGCCAAAGCAAAAAAAATCAGAGTGTTAATAGCTAATATGTCACAAAGAAGAATCTACTACACTTAAAATCTAAAAAAGAATTACCAATATTCAAGGATAAGCCTCCCTGAGTAGTTCTGAAGCTTGAATGGAAGCCTTTGCAACCAATGACACCTCCACCGATATTCGAAAAGTTCCCTGGGTCGTTGTGAAAAAAGGATTGGCGAACAAGGAGGCAACCTCTGCAAACAGAAATGAGAAAATTACAAAAAAATATCATGCAGAGCATGGGTTTTTTTAAGACATGTATCCAGAAATCAACTTACTGCCTAGCTGCACTCTGGCGCAAAATAACATCCAGCACTCTTATAGCATCTTGAAGATTATCTGTTTCCTTTCCTTGAAGAGCGCTTGCAATAGCCTGCATGGGGATCTTAGCAGCATAGCTTATCTCAACCATGAATTTCTTGGATTGGTAGGGACGCCTTGATCTTTTCCTGTCCCCGTCGTTTGTTTCATTCGGGCTAGCATTTCCAGTGTTATTTCTGCAAGTAATAAGAGAATATCGAAGCCTTATAATTTGTACAAAAGGAAATAGTAAATATATTAAAAATATAAATCGAATTTTGCACCTGCTAGAAGCCATGTCTTCAAGAACAACAGAGAAGTCAAGTTTGTTGCTGGGAAGAGCACCAACAGTGAACAAGGTCTTCTCACCATCATAAGCGAAGTACTTGGAACCCAAATTACTTCGATATGTCTCCTGAACTTTGCCAAGAATCTTCCTGCCAATTCCTTTAGCCTCCACTGGACGGCCATCTTCATAAGTAATTGCAACCTGTATCGAAGATCAAAGAGACAAATTCAACCTGAAGTTAATTGAAAGAAGCGTACACACGATATAATTCATACAAAAGAAGAAGCATACACTGTAGTGGAAGAAGTGATCGTTTGGTTTGTTGAAATTGACTCTGAAGTGATTTGTAAGAAGAGGAATCTTCTGTCCTTTTGACCCGCTGCTACGCCGAGCCATTGGAAGACGAGTGATCTTTCTTACCGGCTCCAGTTCAGGAACCACATTCGATGGAAGGACAGGTGGAGGAGGTGGTAACCCTACCTCTTGCTTTAAGCCATTCCCGTTTGCTTCATCAGAATCCATATCTGAAGCAGAGAAAGAAGAATAAATATGACATTAAAAATGGAGAAGAAGTAAGAGATGTGTGCACATGAAGATATATGACATAAAAAAATGGCCAATCAAAAAGCGAGTGTGGGTGAAGAAAGAGAGAGGAGATCTTTTGAAAGCGAATAAAAAAAAAACCGAGCAAAAGATAAAGAACACGAAGCAGCCGAAAAAAACCCAGAAAATTTCTCGAAAAAATTCAAATCGTATTTTTTTAATAAAAGAAAACACACACGCCAACATTTATTTCCCAGATTGCTGTAACAGATAGGTCAGAGAGAAAACAACAAATACACAGTAGACAATAAACTGCAAAGCAGATGAAAACTGGGGAAAAAAAACGATGAAGTCATGTAGCAGCGAAGTTGAAAAATACTGAGAGATATAACATAAACAAACACTACTGTGAATTTTTAACCAAAAAAAAAAAAACACTACTATGAAGAAAAACAGAAACTCATGAAGAAGAAAAAAAAGCACCACACAGATGAAGAAGACGAGGAAGACAGACAGACGCTTACACAGCAGAAATCGTTCAAAAACAAAAGAGAACAAGCAAAACAATCGAGGAATCAACAGTAACCATGCATGGCAAATCAAAATAGAAGGCTGTAAAAGAGAGAATACGAGATCGTAGAGCAGACATTGAACAAGGATTTTGAGAAAAGAAAGTAAACCTGCTTCTGGTGTGATGGAGAGACGAGAGAGAAATCGAGACGACGAAGAAACCCTATTCTACGGAGAGATAGACTTAAGGGGAAGAAGAAAAGGGTTTGTTTGGTGGTTCACTAATAAAATCTCGCGCTCCTTACACTATGCAGACGCAGACGCAAGAGCGAGTAATAATGTAGGACCCACTTTTTCTCTTTTGGATTTTATTTTAGCCCCCTCCCTATATTCTTTTCGTTTCAATGTCCTATCAATTTCCGTCTCCTCGCGTTTTTTTTTTTTTTTTTTTAAGTATCTACCTTTTTAATTTTNTTCTAAGTATCTACCTTTTTAATCTTATTGGTAGAAACAATTCGGTGAATATATAGATCAAAATATATGCACGTTTGCACCGTTACACATACCCATAAGAAATTCAAATTTAATTAGTAGTAGTTTTTATAAAGATTAAATTAAGGAGGAACATATTATTTTCCGTTGGATAAGAGTGTGATATACGAGTGTTGCTGACTAGAGTATTGGTTTAGTTTCGATTAGTGGTTATGATCTTGGTTCAAGTGTAAACCATGCATTTAACATGGTGAATAGTAACTTGGTCGTTGAATAACAAAAATCGTTTTTGCCACTTCGTTTCATATACCTTTCGATTCTTCTTTGTGTTATGGCATTAAATTTCTGGTATATCGATCCTTCTCCTCTTCCACAATGGATCGGTTGAGAAAGTCTTTAACTACTTTTATTTATGAACATCTTTAAGCCATGATGCATTGATGCCCACATGACTAAGTCTATAAAATGAAAACATTAGGAAAAGCAAAATTTGATTCATTACATTATTATTTGTTACCACTGATTTTGAAATTTGAAACTAGTTATTCCAAAAGTGTTCAAGTTTACCAATTTTTTGTACGTGGTTTTTCTTTCCTGCAAACACCAAATATAAAAAAAAAAAAAAAAAATGCTTATGTACGTGGTGCAGGAAAAACGAGGGCGTGTTTTAGCGATGTGCAGTGGTTTTGTCAGCTTGTGACCTTTTCTTTGCCTTTCCTATGATCTTCTCTCTCTCCTTTAAATGAAAAGCAAGTGGTCATTTTCATGTATAACTTCTGCTCTTTCTTTCTTTTATTTTATTTTATTTTAACAAATTATTATCCATTCACAACATTGTTTTCTTAAAACAAATAATGTCGTGAAAATTTGATGACAGATTATATTTGTTATTAATAAAAAGTGATTTGCTTTTTTGGCAATATTTCTTATGCCATTTTTGCAAATCAATATATTTCATGGGTTGATTTGTTAGTTTTACTTAAATCGTGACCAAATTACAATTACCACGGCTCAACCGCCACAGCAACAAACAAAGCATAAAGAATTGTGGCGCACAATTTTGGTGTTGTTTCAGAAAAACTTAAAAAGCAAAATTAAAAAATTAGCTGTCAAATTAATTTGTTACGTCATCGCGTCGATTCCCTTCCCGCCATCTCTCTCTCCCCCAAAAAAAAACCTAGTTCACAGAAACCCCTAGTCCACGTGATTCGAAAACCCTAACTGTTGCTAGGGTGAAATTGAGTGGGGTCTGAGGATGGTATCGCTAAACTGGAAGCACCACACGCTAATTCAAGCTTTGATTTCACGAGGTCCTCTCAAGGAGAAAGAATTTCTTTCAATCTTCACCGGCGTCACTGGCAGAAACCCAGGTCGGTCTCTCCTCTGATTTTCTCTGCTCTGTGATGAACATTTTCGTTGAATCAGAATCTGTAATTTACGGATACTTTTACTCAATTTGATCAGCCGATTCGGGAAATTTTATTTTAACTTATGTATATATGTTGCCTCAGGGGTAATCGTGGGCATTATTGTTTTCTTTCCCTTTGTGGGATTTGCTTGAATATTGAATCCCTGTGATTTTTTTAAGCTGGTTTTACATCATCCATATGCTGCTGCTTGATGGGTTTATTGTAGACTTGTATTCGGATGCTACGGCCTATGGCTGAACCTCTACTTTTAAATACCGATTGTTTGCTCTATATGATGGTAGCGGGTGAGGTTGAATGACTTGGCATATTGAATCTGAGGAAATTAAAATTATTAGGAATTGAATTACTGGTCATCTTACTGTCTAATGTTACAGGAACTGTTCTCTTCATCAAACATTGTATTGATAACATTTTTTTCGTTCTTCTCTTTGTTGCAGGAACTGCTAAAAAGATATTCGACAAGTACCTTCTTGAGATTAACAAAGAACTCTCATATGTTCACTTCGAGTTGAGGGCTTGTAGAGATCAGTATGATGGCCAAGTTTGTTATGGAGTGGTTAACAATGTGTGCGATGAGCAATCCAAACTCGGCACAAAATATTCTGTTCCGCAGATTGCATACTTTAAAGGCATTGTAAGTCACATTTTTCCTTTTGTCCGGCTTATGTTCTGTTCCTTTATGATCGAATTTCTCTGTCTCCTTGTAACGAATTCAGATTAGGAAGTAAAAGTACGATACATTGTTGTCATTCTTTTCGGTTTATCCAGTGCTACTAGTTTAGCGCATCAAAGATTTAAGTCTCCTTTTTCATTCTCTTTTCTTGCTATGTGTGCACTCAGATGATAATGGATTGTGTAAAGTGGGTATCTCTGCTACTTATCTGTGACATTGATGACTTTAACTTTTGGCAGATAGAAGCAATTGCACAGGATGAAGCTGCTCAAGGTTGCATATCGAGCTTTGATGCCCTCAATATTCGATTGGAGAATCAGGTCAATCATAGTCCCTGGCTTATGTATAAATACCTCTTCATCTACTAACAAAAGAGACCATCCATATCCACTGTTCAATCAACTGATCATGTTGACTTCAAAACTGCTACTATCTTACAAAGTCACTTGAAAGTATTCTCTTCTGTATGAGATATAATCTGAAACGAGAACTAACTTTTTTGCTTGTTGGCTTGTTGATCAAATATTCATCCACTCTGAGTTATATTCTTCTTGTATGATATAAAGTGTTTCATCCCTGTTTATGATTGCTGGATCATTATGAAAAACGAATCTCAAATTTCTCACCATTTCTCTTCTGTCTCTTTGGAGACGACACCTATTTGGGATCTTTCCTATACTAAATTTTAATTTAATATTATTGCTTTTCATTTGGTTGGACTTTATAATTTTAGTCTCTTTATTACGGTTGACAGATTTTGTGATAATATCTCAGTTACCAAGCGAGGCAAGCAGCAGCCAACATCAAGTCCCTCCTGCATTCAAGAACTTTTCAATGTCGCAGAAGGACAAAACTCTTGATGAACTTGTAAGGGACAAATGGCTGTGCCGCACAGGAGAGGGCAACATCGGACTTGGTATAAGATCTCTTCTTGATTTGCGCAGTTGGTTCAGGAACAATGATGTTCCTTCTTGCGAGGTCTGCAATGAAGCTGGAGTAAAGGTCTGCATTCTGAAGAAACGTGATAACGTTCAAATAGCAATTTTTCCACATCGTGATGATATATTTGCTGCTTATTTCGTATCTGATGCTTTGTTTTCTGGTACTCGTTCCAGGCGGATTTGTGTCCAAACGGAGGTTGCACTGTCCGGATACACAAGTACTGCCTTAAAAACTTGTTATCTCAAAGGGTACACGCAGCTTCTTTAGATTTTCCCTCAACGCCAGTGGATTTGAATTCGACTTCAATAGTATTTTACATTCTGATCACATGAAAATTGTAGGATGATAAAGTTTGCTCGGGTTGCGGGAAGCCATGGCCTTTGGGTAGAATTACAAAAGAAGAAGCTGTTGAAGCAGCAGTGAATGATGAGGAGGAGGAAAACGAGACTCAAGCCATGGCTCCAAGATCCAAGAGAAGAAGACAACGTAGGAGCCACGAAGAGTCAGCTGAAAACGGTTCTTCTCAAGCATCTTTAGCCTCAAGTAGTGGTACCAGTGGGAGAAGAGTAACTCGTAGCGTTGCACACCTGAGTTAAAAAAAAAAAAAAAAAANAAAAAAAACTTTTAAGAACTAAGGTTTTAGGCTTAGATGTATATTTTGATGCATGTTTCTATGTCCACACATCACTGAAATTTGGCCATATCTGATGTTTTCTCTTGTGGAACGTGATTAACTTCTCGGTTAAAGCCTGTTTAAAATGAAATTCCAAGATTTCGTTTTCATTCGCAATTACTTAGGATTTAGGGATGCAAAATTGCGATTTGTCCTTTGTGCATTATGGATTGGACATTTAACTAAAATCCAACTGAACTTATAAAAGTAAAGTTTTATTTATTTATTATTAATGGTAAGATATCTGATTTTACTTTATATGCATTAATTCTTAATTTTATGACTTTCTTATGGTCCTTTTCTTCTTATTAAGAATCTGCTTTCACCTCGATTTTCTGATACTTGTAGTTATTTTTAATTAATTATTAATATAACATTGATTTCACCTCGGTTAGTAAAATGCTGGTACTGATAGAAAGTCAGAATCCGAACCAAATCAAATCAACCTTTCATTCTGAACGGAGCAAATTTCAATTTTTAGCAAAATTATATTGAATTAAAAAACTAAAAAATATAATAATCCGAACCTAACCAAAATCTGAAATGTCCACGGACATCATCAAGGCATAAACAAAACTTCAGAACAGGCTTAATCCCCTATCGCAATTTTCCGTCTTCACAGTTGCTGATGCCGTTAGTTTGTCCACTGTTATTTCGCAGTTCACCGTAACGGTCATCGTCCACGTCGTAACGGCGCCAACCTTAAACTTAACCGGCGCTTTAATTCTGAGGTCAAACGGCACTTTTCCTTTCTTCTGCGATTCCGTTAACTCTTTGCGCGACGAGCTCGTTAACTCAATTCTCGATCCCCTTAACGTCGTCACCATCACCGTTACATTATCCGCCGGCTGCTTAAACGCCGTGAACTCGCCGTCACCTAGTTTGATCCCGTCGTGGAAAACTTCAGCCGCAGTTCCTTTCCCGTAGATTAAACCGAGTTTGCCGTTAACGTTTTGAGATCGCACCTTGACTTCGATTACCGGAGAGATCGGAGACGATGACGTCAGGTTGATTCCGGCGACGGAGAATCCACTCACGGAGAACCGTGGCTTATGAGGCCGGTAAACGAGGAAGAGGATCCCGGCGACGAGCGCTGTGAGGACGAGAAGGACGAGTAAGGCAGCGAGGAAATAGCAGAAACGTCGCCGGCAACTCGATCGGTTGGGTTTCTGGCTAGAAAGGATCTCGTAACGGCGAGCATTTTCCGGCGGAGGGATGCGGTAGATCTGATCCTTTGGGAGCTGGACGAGGTAAGTTCCAGGCGGTGGCCCGATTTTGGGTCTCTGAGATTCGCCGGAGAATCGGCTCGAAGTACTATCGTTGGTATCAATCGACGGATGCTTTGTTCTATGGACGTCCTTTTCGGTTACGAATCCGCCGGAGTTGTTCTCGCCGGTCATTTCTTGCGGTTTCTCGGCGAAGAATTACAAAAGAGTGGGAAAAAGAAAATCCTGATCAGAGAATGAATATTTGATCTGCGACTGATTGGGAGTAAATTGTCACAATTCAAATCATTTGATTGGTCCGTTGTGTAATTTGTTTTTGTTTTAAATATACTTTTTAAATTTGATAAAGAAAGTACATAATCCAAAATTACGACGTGATTGCATGAATATCATTTTGGGATTCTGTGAGAATTATATTAATGAGTATTTATGATTGATGATACATAGTAAAGTTTCCATTGGTGACTACTATAGTAAAAAACCAGAACAGGAACGAAAACCCAATGGAAATTTTTTTTTTTTTTCATAGATATGAAAATAAATATTGGTCAATGGAAAAATGAACAATTGAATTAAAAAAATTGAGAAACTAAAAGAAAGATTTGCAGATGAGGAATATAATAGGCTATTATAGTGAATGATAACCATAATATAAATGTTATTTTATATTAAGAAATAAAAACATTTGCAGAATAAATAAATATAAGTTTTTTTTATTATAGCAAATGAATAAAGAAATTTTGAGAAATTAAAATAAAGATTTGCAGATGAGGAATATAATAGGCTGTTATAGTGAATGATAACCATAACATAAATGTATTTTTAAAAATCAACTAAAAACAAATAATACCATTTAAATAAAATAAAGCCATAACATTATATTGAATTTAAAATTTGGTTCTTAATTTGAAATTTTATTTGATGAACTTAATATATGGAAATAATTGAAAATAACACATAGTTTGACTATTTTATTTGACATTGTTTTTAGTAATATGAATTTTACTATGAAAGAAATCTTACACAAGCATCATTTTGTTGGTACGATTATTTGGGTTTGTATAATAAAAGATCCACATTTTCAAAATCTGCCTACCGCCTACGGAAAACTTAGGATCTGGGCCTGTATAGAAGGTCTTCTCTCTCAAAGCCCAAACCAAGCACAATATACACATCTCTAAATAAATTAAGCAACTTGTACTTTTTTTTTTTTTTTTTTTTTTTTAATTTTTTTTTTTTTTTTTTCAAAAAAAAAAANTTTTTAACTTGTACTTTTATTTTGTCAAAAAAAACAAAAATGGAGGCCTTCAAATCAAATAGCGAAGCACTTTGAAGTTTGAATGATTATTATGAAACCTAATCTTCTCCATGGCTACAAAGCCTATAAAATGGAGAGATCAAAACTGTTTTCAAAGAGACAAAAAAAAGTAAGAAACAACGCTATAAGCTAGAAAATAAAACAAGAAAACGCATGAAGCTTTCTTTAGTCCATCCAAGACATGGGCACGTCTTCCTCTTGATTCTGCAGATTGTTCTGCATTCCTACTGTTCCTGCATCGCCATTGAAGTTAGTAGGTAAGACTAAACCAGGATTATGGTTCATCACCGAAGTAGAAAGCCTCAAATCCTCAGCCAAGTCAGGGAGATAATCGTTGCTGCCTCCTCCTCTTTGTGCTGCTTTTGGTCTGTAGAGATTGTTCGATGCGTTAAACTGGTCTTGAATGCTCTGTACCTGCTGCTGCTGCTTCTGCTGCATTTCCACTCGACTCTCCTGTTGGTTTCCATGAAAACTCCGGTTATAACCTGGATAAGGAGCCATTAAACCGGGGGGCATACCAAAGGGACTGGTGGGTTGGTAAAAGGGAGTGGCTTTATAAGGACAAGTCATTTGGTGGTTCTCTCTTAATGTCCTGTCATGAAAGCCCATATGTGGTTGGCTATTAGGACAGAGACTGTTCTCACAAGTTAGGATTGTTGGATGCAAAGATATCCCCAAATCTCCTCCAAACTTCCTCTTGTACACACAATTGAAGTTGTTGTCAAACTCAGAGAAATGCGGACTGAGCCGATGATGAGATCCAACAGTTCCTTCAACATCGTAATCTGCAGATTCAGGGAATAGAACATTGGTGTCGCCACCGGTTCCAGGAACAAGAAAACTGGAAGCATTGTTGTCTTCTCCAGAGAAGGTTAAAGGGTAATGGTTCTGATTAACAATGGTCTTTTCTCGGTTAAGAGCAGCGAGCCACAAAGAGCCTTCTCTTGAAGTCATTTTCTCCTGCAAACTCCTAGATCTTCTCACGAGCTTTGGTATGTTGTTAATGTCCGAAGCCATATGTCTGATTACACCAATCAAGACACCAACTTTCCACACCTTCTTGAGATCATGAGGCTTCTTGTAAGGAGGAGGAAGTCCTCGGCAATCCTCGGGTAAAGACAAATCCTCCCACCAATCTTCTTTTCCCGTTGGCCACCAAGGCGGTGTCACGCCTTTCTCCAGCGGATACCGCCTCTGAGGAGGCTTGCAATTAGGCATCAACGCCGATAAAAGAGCTCCAAGAGTTGTATCTTGAAGCTCAAGCAACTTATGCGCGGTGCAATCCCCAGGCTCGGACCCTAAATCACTTCCATCAGAGGAATTGATCTCTCTTTGGTGCTTCAATATAGCAGCTGGTCCGTTCCTATCAAACCTCACTTTGTCTTTCCACCATTCACGGAGGTTATCAGAAGATCCCGTCACCGTTTTCCCGTTCTCAAACACGATCCCGTAAACGAAACCTTGAGCTTTACAAAGCTCCATTGCCTTGGACATGTACTTCAAGATCCCATCTTGTGCCTGGTACATCATTCTCCGACTCGAATGCTCTTGCGACTCTGGACAATCATCAGGCTTCTTCATCAATCTTCTTCCTAAACCGAGCTTCGCCATCTCCTTGAGCCGTTTTAAACGCTGTTTGTCTTTCCAGATCTTCTTCTCAAGCTCCTCTATTTCCATCTCTTCATCAGTCAGATTGTCGTAGAAAGCGGCACGCAAATCAGAACACACATCTCTTCCGGAAAATGGAGGCACTGAGCTCGAAACTAAACCCCGGAAAATCCCTTTATTGTTGTTAAACATGTTCATAGGAGAAGTAACGATCTCACTCTGCAAAAAAATGGCATCAAATTAAGAATGAAATTGCATATTCATCATATAGTAAAGCCATATAAATCGAAATCTAAATTGAAACTCTCAGCAACCAGAATTGAAATTTAAAAAAAAAAACAGAGACTTTCAGTGAAATATGAGAGATTTAACTTGTGAAATAAGATTATTCATACGAATACAAAAGTTTAGAGATCCAATTACAACTAATAGTGATTTACGCTGCAATATTAAAACGACTACCACAAGAGATTAAATACATGCTATGGCAAAATAAATTTAGAGAAGGTAAAAGAGATGCACAGACGAGATTAATGGTCGTTATCATGTATTAATGATTATACAGTTAAAAGAATCGAATTTTGAAGTGCTAAATGCATTTGACCCGGACATATAAAACAAAAAAAAAACCCCAATTCAGTCCTTATACTATTGAAATTTTTGATTTTGCAAAGGTGAAAATGGAACCCATCTGACAAAATATCACAGAGACCAAACCCAACAAGCCAAACAAAAGTTATGATAGATTGTTAAAATCATTTTACAAGCAGACAAAAGATACGTTAAGACTAAACAAAACAAAAAAACAAGGAAGCAGAATCGAAGGAAGAACAGAATTTACCCAGAAAACTCTTTGAGACCTTTTTGTTGCTTCCGCCTCCAAATTCAAATCAAAGAAGCCACTGGACCCCAGATAGAGAGAGAGAGATAGAGAGAGAGAGAGGAATATATGTCTGTATGTATGTATGTATGTGTATATATATATTATGAGCATTAAATAAGAGAAAAAGACTGTGAAAGGGTGGAATAGGCCGGTAAAAATCAGGCTAAACGGCACAAAACTTTTTGGAAGGATATAGTAATTTTTTCATATTTATCTTCTTTGAGTTTCATTCCATTTATAGTCCAGATTTATTTTTTTTTAAATTAACAGGTCCACAAAATGATAATTTTCGCCTAAATATTATTATGCTAAGTATTGTGTCTAATATAAGCATCAAGTAGCAAATGCAAATCATAAAAAAAAAAAAAAGAGTAGCAAATGTAGGTATCATTTTTAAAAATACTAATAATTAATGGTTTTCACCCTATAAGATTGGTGATGTTTACAAAATTCTTTTTATAAATAAATATAGCATGTATTTTTAAGAATCAAGTACTAACAAATATAGATATCGTTTTCAAAAGCGCAAAAAATTAAAGGGTTTCGCGCTATAATTTTAATGATATCTAAATGATTGTTTTTATATGTAACTGTAGCGCGTATTTTAAAAAGTTAAGTAGCAAATGTATTAAAAATGTATTATTATAAAAGGCGCGAAATAGATGGTTTTCAAATGTAGCGCGTATTTTTAAAAATCAAATTGCAAATATAGATATCTTTTTCAAAACACGAAGAATGAATGATTTTTGCGCTATAAATTTTAGCTTTTTTTCAAAACACGAAGAATGAATGATTTTGCAATGATAATTTCTTTCCGTAAATAAATATGTTTGTAACACATTACACGTTTATTTTATACCCAAACATATCGGCCTAAGATATTTTTAGTTTGCTTCTAAAATGTTAATTTAATAGACAACAACAAAATCAGATTAAAGAAAAAAAACTATTTGTAAAACAATAAGTATTATTGTACAATTCATGTGTTATATTATACGAATTTGCTTGTATTAATCTACTCTCTCCGTTTTAATTTATAAGATGTTCTAGCTAAAAAGCACATACTATAAAAAAGTACATAAAATTTTTATACATTAAAAACAGAATTTTGATATCTAATTAAAAGAATTCAACCAATGATAAAATCTTATGTACATAAATTTGGAAAATTAAATAAAATGAGACAAAAAAATTCAAAAACTTTAACAAAAAATAAAATCTTTAAAAAATCCTATAAAATGAAACAAAATAGATTATAACTTATTAATTACAGTGGACTTCTGTTGAGATTCTTGTTGTTTTAACATTTCATGTAAAAATTATACATACTATGACACTAGACACTAGTAACTTATCCTCCTCAAAGACTTACAAAAAATATCAAATATAATAATTCATATAAATAAATAAATGATGTTTTTCTATAAGTTTGCTTAGTATTGATCTTTGTGCAAAAATTAATTAAATTTTTTCTAACTGAATATAATGGCTAATGAGGGTTAAAAATTAACTGTGAATCTTATTATTTCATTTTAACAGATAAGAGTATAAGACCGTGGGCGTGGACCCTTGACAATTATTGTGGAAGTTATTTTTAGTTATCATTAAATTTTACATATTAAATGAATGGCACCCACATGCAAGAGGTTACAAAACTAAAGTTGCGTATATATTTCTACTAAATTTTTTTTAAAAAAAAAATATAAGGGATTTATATATGCTATGGAATATATATTTTATAGACTTATCAAAATTTATTGCATTTTTAGTTTCCATTCCAAGGTGAAAATTGATGTGCTTAAACAAGTACGTATGAATATTATGTCCACCAAACTTTCAATAATAATACATATTTTTAATAGTATGACTAATTCTAAGATTTCAATAGTGAACTGTGTATGATTTAGGAAATTATTTTGTTAACATTACTGATAATCATAACATACAATATAATACGCATTTGTTTTTTTTTTTTTTTATGTTAAAACTAAAAAGCAGAAATATCGAGTAAAACAATTTAGTTGGCAGCAGTCACTAAATTTATAGATAGATTTCACTTTGTTAAGGTTTTAGAAAAGAACCAATTTTTGAGAAATTCCTTTAAGTGGCTCAAATAATTATAGTGAGATTTCAATTCTATTGCAAAAAATTCAAATTTCCAGCTGGATTTCTTTCTAAACATGTGAAAGCATAAAATACACTTTTTCAACAAAAAAAAGCATAAAATATTAATTTCTATAAAAAAGGTAAAAGATCTCTGTATGTATCTATATATTTCTATATTCATATTTCTTTCTATTTATTTAGAATATCTTTCTAATTTTTGTCTATTTTTTAGAATTCACCAGCATATTTGCATAAAATTACTCAGTTGGTCAATTTTTTTGATAATAGTATATGTTGTATGTAAGAATCTTCTAAATTGTACAAGCTCATAGTAATTTAAATGAAAATTTTCATATGTAGTTAAGTATTTGGTGTTAAAACAAAAAGAAGGTGAATTTTGTATTTTCTATGTATTTATGATATCTTATATACAATCCCTGTGGATATTGACCAACAGATTTTGACTAGCATTATTGTCTATATTTGTTTTACCATTTCCCCCTTAAGAATTCCATAAATGAACGTATCTGATAAGAATTAATGGTTTCAAAAAGAAACACCGTTTTTATTTTTATTTTTGTAAAAAAAAAAGATAAGAAGACCTAAATAAACAAGTAAAGAAAAAAACAACTGTTTGTATCCGTTAACTAGAACTAGAAGCATCATAGAGAGTTCTCTCTTCTAGTCAGGAAGACTAAAAATTCAATTATTTGTTAGCTGCATCAATTAAATGAAATTTGGAATTCATGCATGTTTTATTTTTCTTAAGAAACAAAATTAACAAAACACATGAGATTTTATATTAGAAATGCATCTTACAACAACATCTCATGTTTTTTTTTTTTTTATCAATTAAACCTTTTACTTGGAATTTGTAATTTGCAGTCGATATTCTATCCGTTTCAGAAAACAAAAACTGGAATACAACTTCAGATCGTAAGAACACAAATAAAACTCTAGCTTGAGATTTCGTAATCTGTAGAACATATTTTATTTGTTATAGAAAATCGAAATAAAGTTTCGCATTGTACATAAAGTTAGAATCTTCGACAAAAAGAAAGGTTAGAACCAAATTTATTTTGTAAAATTGGCGCCGCACTAACAAGTGATATCTGTAAATTGTCGGTTTCTCATTGCAAGATGTAAGTTAGATATAAATTAGTTAAATAAATCATGAAAGGTTGACCCCCTATTATTGATGATATATATTATTTAACTGTTTGTATAACGGTCAAAGTGCTAGATTAAAGAGAGTTGGTAATGAAACAGGTCATATATATCATTTATTTTATGGTTATCCTTGAGAAATGTCAACTAAATATCTAAAGAATAAAGATCATATTTGATTTGAAGTTCAAATGAAAATACTGTATATAGTACAACTATAAATTGTAAGATATAACCTTATTTCAAAACAAAGAATAACAACAATACCAGCATGATCGATGTTTTAAATCTTCTTATGTTTAACATAATAATATAATGTTTTCTTGGAGAAAATGGAAGAGGTGCAGTGAATAGAACCAATAGGAAAGTACACAAGTGCCACGGAGGCACGTTTCGTCGCCAGCAGTGATTTGATAAACTGTCTGAAACGTGTCTCCCGGGATTTTTTTGTCGGCTACTCCACAATTATTGGAACCCTCGTCGTTTTCTTATTATTAGAGTAATGTGAAATATACAACTATCTATCATACACCTTAACCAACTAACGACCACTCGTAAATTGTTTTATAACCTTATATGCCTTAGTGCCCATGCCATGGTGTTTCGAATGGTCACCAAAATGATTCAAATTCGAATCGTGATGAAAATTCATGATATCATATAGTATAAAAAGGTTTCTGTTGTCTTTTTACAGTATACTTAACACTTTTACTTAAAAAAAGGTACAGTATCGACGATAACACTTAATACTAGTTACAATGTGGACACAACAAATATATACTTTCGATATGCCTCATCAGTCATCATTCACAAATCAAAATCACGAATTCGATAACTGTAATTTTCTGTGAAACTGATGAGACATATATGGAGCATCGTAATGAACAGTTTGACAGAAAATTGAGATTATCGAATTTGTGAGGCATGGTGCTTTTGATTTGCGAATGATGAGGCCATGAGGCATATCGAAAGTAAATAATGTGTCCACGGTGTAACAGATTAAGTTTTACTCATGTTTGTAGTTTAATGGAAACAACATAATACCTCAAAAGAACGACCCAACGGTTGTCATGTATAGAACACAATTCTCTATTGGAATGTCTCCAACTTCGTAAACAAGGCCCAAGCCATGCATGGCATGTAAGCCTTTGTGCAGTGTTGTTCAAGTTTCTTTGATGTAAGTTTGTTTTAAAATTTTGGTCTAGAATCAATTCTGTTTTTGAGAAAAAGTGTAATCAAAATTGCAATTAATTGAAATCAATCTAAACTAATATTATAACAATGAGAATAAAATAAAATAGCACTTACAAAATACATGTATTGCAACTAACACCACAAGTGTTTTGATAAAATCTAACAAAATCTTTATATTCCATGACTTGTTAATGATTAAACCTGAAACTTTCATACAAATATAACTCAAAAGTATCACTTTGATCAATAGTTTTTCAAATAGCAATTGCCATAATAACCAAACAAATAATTATCATTTTTGTATATCTTCATACAAATGTATAAAATTTTAAATAGCAATTCATCTCTTTTTTTTACAACTAGCTAGCAATAATGGTATCACAACTATTTCTAAATAATATTAATCAAACCATATGTAGCAAAATAGATTGGTATTTCATCTCTTTTGGATATAATTTTTAATTTTAAAACAGATTAGTTTCGAACTACATACACGAATAATAAACTGCTGAATCAAATCAGATTAGGGTAACCGTAATAACCGACTAACCAACTATACGAATAATCTTCGGTTTACAACACGGTACACAACCCAAACAAAAGAAGGCTCAAATGCCGCCACAATACATACTAAGGGCGGTTCCGATTCATGAGGAATTGTTTGGTTAAACCGCAACCCAGCGCCTCATCAGGTATTTTACCGATCCGGTTTAATCCCTCTGCGAAAACCACACCCATACCCATATGCAAATGCGGTTCAATGTGGCAATGAAAAAACCAAACCCCCGGATTGTCCGTTACGAATCTTAACGCCGTCCATCCGTACGGGTACAATGACACCGTATTCCGTAACGGCGGGTTCTTCAGATTATACGTCTTCTCGTCTATTCCAGGTTTGAATTTCCCTTCGCCGTAACCCAAAACCCAGAAATCGTGGCCGTGAAGATGCCACGGATGGATCTCGCTGGCGTTTGCGTCTAAAGCGTTGGCGTTTTGGAGAATCACGTCGACGGTTACGTTGAACGGAAAAGTGTAGATCCCGTTTCCTTGAGTGGTGTTACGATATCGCGGCGGATTCATGATGTCGTAGTCCATCGGGAAACTCTCCGGCGGCGATTTCCGGTTGAATCCGCGTTCCAGTCTGTACTTGACGGATCCGAGATACGGCGTTCCCGGAACCACAAGAGAGACGTTGTTGATAGCCCACTTGGTGAACCCGTCGAGCAGATTCTGAGTGTTGAGGAGGATCAGCCGTCTATTGAATTTCTTCGGCGGCGACGGAGATCCCATTGCGGCGAAGATCTTCTTAGAGAAATTCTTGCTCCGATCGAAATCGTTCCACTGAGGAGTCACCGGCGGCGGAGAAGAAGGGGGTTTGGAAGAAGGGGCAGTTACGTAATTTAAAACAGTGAGTGCCGGAGGTGTTTTGGGTTTCCGGCCGCGGACGCCGACGGAGATCCAGTAGTTTTGGGAAGGGTCTTGGTCGGTGGTGAGGAGGACGGAGTAGCTCTCGCCGGAATATATATCGATATCGTCGGTGGTAAACGGCGTAATGTAGTTGCCGTCGGCCTCTACCACCACTAGCTTGTGTCCCTGCACGTGTCAAAATTAACACACGTGATCGAGATTCGAGACGTCTTTTTTTTTTGTCAGTCTCCGGAAAAAAAAAAAACAGAATTAACAGCTGATATTCTTGGACCGATACTTAGAATTAGGCCTTGTTGGGCCCATATAGCACAACTTAAAGGAAGATCTCAATTTAAACGTTTTGGGGTTTGCTTTTTATTAGTTTATCATCTCGTAAAATCAATAGGGGTCTAAAACGTTTCCGAAAATAACAAAATTCTAATTCACTATATAAGAAACTATTATTAAAATTTTTAAAAACAATGAAAAATTAAATTTCGAATAATTGAAATGATAGTTATTCACAATAGCACGGTGAAATACATTATTTATTTATGAAAATGTCACCACCTAATTTTTTGTTTTTCAAATTTTTTTTACAAAAATGAGGATATCTTAGCAAATAAACCCAATTGATGATTATTAATATGAGGCTACTAAAACTATATAAATTGAATAAAATACTTCAAAAATAAAATATCTATACACAGAAATACAGAATAGCCGAATGAGAGTCTTTTTTCAGTTGAGCAAAACTGGATTGAAAATGAGTTGGGTCTCAAAGTCTGAAGTAAGGTCAATTTTTGATAAAAAAACAATCGTGATTGAGACCACTCAAACAAGAATCCCTCTATCTACGGAACGTTTGACATGCACATATTTCATTATATGTAAATAAAATCTTGTGGTATAAAATGCGACACCATGCACCTTATTATCTAAGGACCTTCTCTATCACTTTTGCGCTGCAGTCTAAGTACCAGCTCATATAATAGTCTGCCACTTTCAAATTATTTTTAGGTTGGCACATCATTCTTTTTTTATTTCTTTTGCTTTTAGATAATTTTTATATGTTTTTATTTGTCACGTCTAAATAAAGAAATCTCCCCACTATGAATTACTACTTTTGTTTGTGACTACTGACTATTACTAACTACTTGGCCATATTTACCGACCAAAAAGGCTTAGGGTTTGGAATTGCTAAAATACAATGAGCCATATTTTTATGCTTTGGTTTATAGCTAAAGTTAGTTTGACTTCTTTTTTTTGGACCACGAATACCTTAAGTTTGGTTCATAATTTTTAATGAATTATAAATAAAGGAGTAAAAAATAAAAACCTGAACAGCCAAGTTGAGGGAGGCAAGAGCGGTGGAGCTGGCGAGTCTGATTCTGTAAGTCTTGTTAGGCTCAACTTGTAGTCTCTGGGGTGCGCACTGATCACCTTCTTTAAACGTGCACATAGGTAGCGACGTGTTGCTAAATTGCGCAGATGTGTTGCTAAATTGCGAAGATGTGTTGCTAAATTGCGCCGCCAGTGAACAATTGAATTGTCCCCTCCCATTTATCAATATGGTCTTCAATTTTCAGAAATAATTAGTAGAAGTATTAGACAAAGCGAAATAACCAATAAAAACTCTAATTTTATAAGTGTTTATTAGAAAAATGTATAATTTTTCCATTCACATTCGCTTTTTAAAAAAAAAGAAATAAAAAGCCAATATTCCAGCTGTATAATGCTCGTGCCTAATGCTCTCAAAGTCTCACAATCAAATCTCTCCACTATTAAAAAGGAGAAAATGGACCTACTTTAGAATCAGAAAAGTAAAATTGAGAATGAAGTTAGATGAAACAAAATAATAACCTGGGCTTCACCGATCCAGCGCATAGGTCTGGAAGAAAGACCGAGTTCCTGGGAGAGAATAGTCTCATGCCACCAGTCGCTTAGTAAGAGATTAAACTCTCTATCGTATCTCAATCGCTCTCTCTCTCCTTTCGCCACGTCCACAATCAACGATCCGTACAGCCCAGCTGATCTCTGCATACCGTAGTGTCCATGGTAGAAGTGTGTTCCCGCCTGCACCGTATAATTTGTTCCCAAAAATTACATGTTCATTCTTTGTTTCTTTTATTAAAATTATAATTATAATTAAAATAAAAAAAGTTACCTTATCAACAGTGAAATTGTAGGTAAAAGTCTCGCCAGGATTAATTGCACATTGGGTAACTCCCGCCGCTCCATCTGCCCATGGACTTCCTATCTGTTCACAAAACGCAATTAATTATTCATTAATTTACTAATATACTATCTTAATCTAGTTCTAGATATTTCTATTATGTTATATGGATTTGCCTGCAGAATGAACACAAGGTGATAGACTAGTGTGATCATAAGCCATAAAACAATTTTAAACGGAATCTCCTAGAAAAATGTACTGATAAGTTTTTTTTTTTTAATTGCTATTATTATAATTTTAAACAATAGATAGAGTCCAAGGAGGAAACCAACTTCTGAGGGAAGAGTCGTAAACGTAGTGATTGTCTAGGGAAGAGACAGTCATGCATGGCATGTGCTGCGAAACCATTATTTCTGCAACTTTACCCATTTTCTCTATTCTTTATCGTCTAACGCCAAACCAAGTAATATTTATCTATACAACGGAAACAATTATTTGATGCTTATGGCTATGAAAAAACAAACGGAACAAAATGTAAGATCTAAATGAGTGATTGATCACTTAATGTCTCCATTTCTCTAAAGTTTAAAATCCGTTTCTTCTCAAAAGAAAATTAAAATATACAAAACAATTTCGCGTAGTTTCTTTTTTTTCCTATAGAATATATATGTAGAGAACGTTTAAACCTCAGAGATTATAGTCTATATTTCGGTTAGTAATCTAGTTTATTATTAAAGCAAAAAAAAAGTAGAGAACCTGACGAATTCCATGCCAATGGATAACAAGGCCTTCGGTGGCGAGTTTGTTGGTGAGATGGACGACGATGGTGTCTCCGGCGACGGCGTGTATGGTGGGGCCAGGAAACTGGCCGTTGACGGCCATGACCATGCCTTCTTTGCAGTCCGGCCACCCGAACTTGTACTCAACCTCCCAATCATACTCTCTCACGGCGGCAGACGCCGTGTGAGCCAAGATAGCCACCACCACTATCCACCACACACCCATTAATGGCTTATATATGTGAAGGATGATGTAAGTTCATCATAGATATATAGAGAGAGAGAGAGAGGAAGAGAGGGTGAGAGATAATGGGCAAAACCATAGATTGGGTTTTTTTGGTCAAAAAGATAATTCTTTTTTTTTTCTTTATTCATTTTGGTTTTTTTTAGTTTGGTCACAAGATTGATGAACATAATTATGATCGTGTAAACAATCAAAATATCTCAAGAAGATTCGGAATAGTAGGTGATCTCATGATACATGTTTTTAGGGGTGAGTGGGTTGAATCTGTCTTAGAAGATTAGATCACGTTCACAATCTTTATAATGCCAACTTTATCAAGACTCTTGGTAGGTTTTGAGCATGTAATGTAAGTAAAGTTAATTATCACATAAAAGCCTATATTTTAGGCAGATGTCAAAATTAAATCTGTCTTTCTTGCGTATATTTTTATATCTTATAATTGATCATATTTTTTTTTTCCAACATAATTGATCGTATCAAACTAAAACTTTTTCAAGGTTGTCAAAAAAAAGAAAAACTAAAACTTTTTCCATCCATGCATCACCTTGTAACTCGAATTTGGATGGTCCATTCCACATTGTGATGTCACAATGATTCATACTTTAGACTATCTTTCGACACTCTGTATTGATGTATCTCCGATAATACTCTTTTATTTCGTGTTAATATACTTTTGGCGACCTTTAATAAGCCTTAATTGGTTGAAAAGTTTGCATGCCATAAAAAAATTATATTATTTGTGAAGATATCACTTAGATTGAACAGAGTGTGGTTTTTGTTGTCGGCAATTCTATAAAAAGAGAGAAACAAACCCGTCAAGAGAAATATATATCTCACTTAAGAGCATATACAAAACCCACCAGAAATAAAGACATCACCCGCAAAGGGTTAGACATATACTGTTTTAAAGAGAGCGAGACAAATCTCATGCAACAAGATGACATAGCTAGTTAGAAGATCACCAGTATCCTCACGATACAAAACCGATGCGCCTGTACATGTTTTCTTTTTGTGTTTCCCACTTGTTTTCAATGTGTATGTTCTTTACCACTGAATGCTGAAGCTAGAGAAAATCACCATGTTCTAAGAAAATTTACTCTGAAAGTTGGAATAATTCAATTCCTCTTGCCTTTTCCATTAATTTCTTAGAGAAAGTTTTAGAGTCACGATAGAAGATCTCATAGATATGACACTAGTCTAATTACAGTATATAGTTTAGGAGAAGCATACGCTGGAAACATAAAATAAGAAAAGACAACAACTGAATTAGGCATATTCTAGATTCTATCAAAATCATGATATACAATAATACAACCAACCGAAGCTTGTAGTTTGTTGACAACTTAAAACCTATTCATGAGACACAACAAAATTACTAGATTGTTCTTCTAAAAACTTATGATCCATGCACAATCAATGGTTTTTATTCATGTTTTAGGACTTGTTTGATCAATTAAAGAATTAAGAGATGCTAAGTAGAGTGTAAGTCCACCAACAAGAGAATAACAAGATTTTCTTTGATCTCTTTGCGATTGATTACTTTGTTAAATAAATTCCATCTTTTACTCTGAAACAAGAATAATAGTCACTAACGTTTCCGATTGAGTTGATAAATCCTGAATTAAAACATCCTTATAACAACCTAATATTAGAAGACGGCCGGTTTTTAACGGCGTCCCCGGTTCATGAGCCACTTCCTGGTTAAGCCACAACCGAGCGCCTCGTCCGGTATGTCCATCTTACCGATCCGGTCTAGCCCCTCTGCGAAAACCACACCCATACCCATATGCAAATGCGGTTCGATGTGGCAATGAAAGAACCAAACCCCAGGATTGTCCGTTACGAACCTTAACGCCGTCCATCCGAACGGATACAACGCCACCGTGTTCCGTAACGGCGGGTTCTTCAGATTATACGTCTTCTCGTCGGATCCGGGTCTGAATTTCCCTTCGCCGTAACCCAAAACCCAGAAATCGTGGCCGTGGAGATGCCATGGATGGATCTCGCTGATATTACCGTTTAAGACGTTCGCGTTCTGGAGAATCACGTCGACGACGATTCCCGACGGGAAATTGTAGATCCCGCTACCTTTCGTGGTGTTGGGATTCGCCGGCGGTTTCATGATGTCGTAGTCCGGTACGAACGTCTTTCCCGGCGATTTCAAGTCGTAAGCAGATTTCAACCCGTATCTGATGGATCCGAGATACGGAGTCGCCGGCACGGATAGTGAGACGTTGTTGATTGCCCATTTTGTGTAATTGTCGATGAGATTCTGTGTGTTGAGGAGGATGAGCTGGTCGTCTGATTTCTCCGGCGGCGGTGGATATCCTTTTGCGGCGAAGATTTTCTTCGAGAAGCTTTTGCTCCGATCGTAGTCGTTCCACGCGGGAGTCACCGGCGGCGGATGATTTGGGCGTTCGGAGTCAGGGGCATCGACGTAATCTAAGATGGTGAGTTCCTGAGGAGTGTCGGGTTTCCGGCCACGAACGCCGACGGAGATCCAGTACTTCTTGGAAGGAAATGGGTGGGTTCTGAGGAGAACGGAATAGGTCTCGCCGGAATAGATGTCAATGTCGTTGACGGTGAACGGCGCGACGTAGTTGCCGTCGGCTTCGACAACCTCCAGCTGGTGTCCCTGCACGGGCGCAAACAAACACACGTGTGAAAAAAACGTATATTTTTCTAAAAGAAAAGTGAAAGAAAAAGTTTCTCTGTAGTTCTTCCAAATCAAGGATATATTAATTTGATTCAAATAAACAAATGCTAACAAAAACTAAAATTGTGCCGGATCAATGTAAATATTAGATTCGATTTTCTTTTTAAAAAAGAGCCTAAAACAAAATCATACTAAAATCGAAATATAATTCTGAATTTCTGATTGAAAAGACCTAAACACAAACATGTGTCTAACCTAAAGTTGTTTTAGACGTGCTTATAAAGTTTAAAATAATTTGTTTTAAGAAACAAACTTACTTCAACGGCCAGGTTGAGGGAAGCAAGGGCGGTGGTGCTAGCGATCCGAAGACGATAAACTCTGTTAGGCTCGACCCGTAAAATTTCAGGTGCGCATTGGTCATCTTCTTTAAACGTGCACTCTCTTGTCCCTCCTTTGCTAAAATACGCTGCTTGTGAGCAATTGAATTGTCCTCTTCCATTGATCAACAGACTCTGAGGTTCACCGATCCAACGCATAGGCCGAGAAGAAAGAGCGAGTTCTTGAGTGTGAATGCTTTGGTGCCACCAATCACTAAGCAACAGATTAAACTCTCCATCGTAACGTAATATCTCTTTGGGCGATCTCACTATCAACATCCCGTACAGTCCCGCCGATCTTTGCATCCCGTAGTGTCCGTGGTAGAAATGTGTTCCCGCCTGCAACCGTATATCCCATGTCTCGTTTTATTACTTTTTTTTTTTTTTAAATTGAAAAAGAAGAAAAGGTTTTTAACCTTATCAACGGTGAAATTGTAAGTGAAAGTTTCACCAGGGTTAATCGCACATTGCGTCACACCCGCTGCTCCATCTGCCCACGGAGTCCCGATCTATTCCATAATCACAACAAATTATTTTTTATTTAGTTTTACAAAATGGTTTAAACTAATGGTTTTTTTATTGGTATAACACCCTGAAGTTGTAGGAAAAAAAAACTTAATTTAACTGAAATTTTTTAGAACTGCGCTATTTTACGGATTATACACGAGAGACTCAAATAGGTACATGTATAGAATAGGCCATATACATATTTATATTTGGAAGAAAATTAGAGTAATTAAACAAACCTGACGTATGCCGTGCCAATGGATGACAACGCCTTCGGTGGAGAGTTTGTTGGTGACGTGGATGATGACTGTGTCTCCGGCGACGGCGTTTATCGTCGGCCCCGGAAATTTGCCGTTGATGGCCATAACGATGCCTTCTTTACAATCCGGCCACCAGAACTTATACTCAACCTCCCACTTTGATTCTATAACTCTCGCGGACGCCGAGTGAACCGCCACCATAACCACCGTTACTAACCACCACACAAGTACCGCCATGTTTGTGTATTTTTTGCTTTGTGGCTGAATATTGAGAATTATAAAATAGCTTGTGTTAGTGTATGAAAGAGGCTTTGTACATATAGACGTAAAAAGGGAATCGTTGTTTATTAAATTTCAAAAATAGCTTTGTGTTAGTGTATGAAAGAGGCTTTGTACATATAGACGTACAAAAGGGAATCGTTGTTTTTTAAATTTCAAAAATTATATGGTTAAATAGAAAGCAGTTTCTTTATTCATTTTGTTTTTGTATTCGACAAGGCAGTTTTTGTGTGGATATTAGTGGTTGAAGTTGAAAATTTATATCTTACAGACGAATAAAGAAAGACGACAAGATCAATGGGGCCATGTATCTTGGCAGTTTGGTATGGACACTGGACTGGATTGATATGCAATTGGTTTCATAACTGTTCACATGATTTACTTGGAAAAAACGTCAGTCCAATAATGAGAGATCTAAAGGATTGAAATATCATTTTGAAAATAAAACGAGCCATTATTATTCACGTATAATACGAGCGCACGTTTATGTGGGTTTCCACTTTCTGTATTCTATATCATGCACAAAAGAATGTATTTTGTGTGTGTATGGTAAAGATGCACAAATGAATGTACAAAAGAATGTAGCTCTTAATTATACTCTAGATGTGATTACTTGTTAATTCACTGCAGCTATTATTGGCTATGAAATTGCTTCTTCTTTTTTGTTTGTTTTTATATAAATATTGCTGAGCAAAAAGAAAGAAATTGACAAGTGACTTTCACTTGAATGGAATCCTGTAAAAGGCAATAGAACAATGGAGTTTATGCCTTCATCCAACAAGGCATTGCAACACTAATAGTTCTCACGTCATTAATTGATTAAGTTACTTTCATCCATCAATAATAGTAAGTTTTTTTCCCTATATCTTTTAATAAAATATCTTGTAACGTTTTATATATATGTGTAGATCCACATTTTTTTAGTTTATTTTCGGTAGATTCTATTTTCGTTCGTCGGTCGGTTTGCCTCCAAAATAAAATAGAACAATTTGATTTAGAAATAATGTGATTTTTTTTTTCAACCTCACCATACTGAAAACATGTGCTTATATTAGTCATTGGCCCCATAATTAAACATGAGTGGTAAGTAACCAACTATTGGAGATATTGAGCACGTGCGTCTTTATATATAAGCCACAGGCTCCTCAAGTGGTTAGAAACAGTACCCCCCAAAAAGGGTTGTTTAAGCTTAGTCAACATCGCAACTTGAAAATTGATGGAGTACACAGTATACATAATTATTCAATTATGTATTTTAATAGAATTTAATTTTAAGTACAATTTACTCTTATTCAATTGTTGATTCTAAAATTTTCATTAAAATATAGTGTTATTGAATATGATATTTATAAATCATGTTTAAGAAAATTTAAAAGTTTGATGTTATTCAATAAAAATTTTAAAATATTTCATTAAAATCTATGGTTATTTAATAATTAAAGATTTTGAAAATTTTTGTATAATTAATTCATTCGAAATGATTTGTCTTGGAATTGCATGAGTAAATGAGTGGAAACAAAATCAAAGAAATATTGCAGAGATTTTTAAAATCTGCACAAATAAATTCTATCAAAATTTAAATCTTGATGATTATAAAACATAGATAATTGACTTTAAATAATTGATCCAATAACACTTTGTTAGTCTAACTCATAAATAGTAGCTTAATAAATCGCCAAAATATATAAATTAAATAAGAATAGTTTAATCATCAGTTCAAGTCAATAATAAATCTTCATAATTATCTCTACAAGACACTCAATCAACTATTGAATAATGCAGTGGGGTACAAATTGTTGTTAACGATGTACACTGTATACATCTGAATTTGTTTGTCACCAGTCATACTTCAATTCATTTTGCTAATAACAAAACTCTTACATCCTATTTTTGTTTTTTACTTGTAAATTACTATAATTCATAGATAATTAATAAGTATCCGTACGCGTAATGGATGAGTAATGATCTAGTGGTTATATTTGGATTATCATCATCTCAACAATAATTATTTTGACCATGAATGTATTAGTTGACTTTCTTATTTATGGAATTTTGTCGATCTCACATGTGACTAACAAAGGAGGTATTTTGCAATTTATATGATTTGTCCAATGGGAATGAATGGTTATAAACCAAGCATCACTTATACAATCGAACTGAAAATATAATATAGTACCAAATCCATTTAACAAAAAAAGAAGCACCAAATCCTTTTTTTTTGCTTTATATGGCAGATCTTACACAAGCGTTAATGCAGACAGGGTAAAGAACTTGTTACCAATACAAGACAACTGTTACTCCTCAGTGTCACACAGCGAAAGTTACAGTACGCAAAAGGCGCATGTAGATATTTTACATACACAGACCTCAGTCTCAATTGAGACAGATGATTAATGATTCGACTCTTTTTGTTTTTGTTTTTTTTTTGGAACTAGTACATATATACTTATTACATAATAGATGTGATAAAGTGGTGAAGTGTTCTTACAAGGTCACCCCCATTTCTTCTTTTCAGGTTTTGCCAGTTGTTTCAGGTGCAGTTGGTGTCATAGCTTGCAAGACCGAGTAATTCCGGCCCCTCCAAACGCGGGTTGTTCTCAAAGCTGCACAATGTTTCTCATCCGATTCAATTGGTATCCATAACAAAGACTACTTAAGAGTGCAAAGACGATTTGCTACACACTCATTCCTCGCGAGAAATTATGTAATATGGGTGAGAAAAATTGCAAAATGCAGGAGTAACATTATCAAGAAACTTGTTGGCTAAGTGAAAAAAAAAAAAGAAAAGAAGAAAACTTACTTCTGCAAAGGAATGTGTCCAAAAGGTCCTTTTGTTGGGATTGTTCCACACAAGTTATTGCTCGAGACATCACTGAGAAGGATGACAAAGAAGATACGTTTTTAAGTAAGAGCATGAGGTCAACAGGTTGGATAAAAAGGGGTTCAAAGACTGGTAATTCAGAGATCAGCAGTAGAGCGTTTAGCAAACAAGCAAAAAATCCAATACAGAAATGGCAAGCTGAACTTACACTACTTTAAGGCTTGGGATTGCTGAGAGTTCTCTAGGGATTGGACCAGTCAATCGGTTGTCATTAAGCCGTCTGCCACATTAGAAAATTTCTTAAGAGAGGCAGGGTAAGAAGAGACAGCATATGATGGAATCCCCAGCATAAAACTATTGGATATAGCACACAATAAAACTTGTTCCTTTACTCAGTATATGATTTGCAATTCTCAAAGCTATATAAATGGGTATACTTTTTGGTGTGTCCATGTCAGAATTTTAGAACAACTTACAGAAATACCAGAGACTTCAATTTTCCCAAAGAAGTAGGAATTTTTCCCGTAAGATTGTTGTTGTACAGATCCAAGCTGATGAGATTCTTCAGATTTCCAAGTTCAGAAGGTATAGTTCCTTGGATGTTATTTTTGTACAGCTCCCTGTGTCAATTATAAGACAAGTAAAAAGTTAATCTACATTGTCTATTACATAATTAGTCTCATAGTGGGTGCTTTAGGTGCACTATATGTATGTAACTTTATTTCCACTATCTAATTTTATTACAGCTGGCAGTGGAAAAAGTTCAAATTTTCAGAAAGTACAAGCCAAAAGAGTGATGACATACAAATACTGCAAATGTTCGAGCTTCCCAAGCTCAGGTGCAAGATGTCCAGAAAGGTTTGAATTACCCAAATCCCTGTAAAAAAAAATGTAGAATCAGAGATACACTTAAACAGCAAAATACCAATCTTTATATCTAAGAAGAAATCGATAATAAGATTACAAGAGATTATAAGCATTTTTTTTTTGATACCCAACAAGTTGTTATCGATTCATCAAACAATTCTAAAAGATAACTAGATGTACTCAATTACAAAGAATCCAAGATTCTTCTAAAAGCGTAAGAACTCACAAAGTAGGGACTAAAAAGTAATCTAAATCAGTAACAAAGCACTGAGAAAATCATGAGGTACAAGCAAAGTTAAACTGCTAAATAGATGAACTAACTATTGGGAATTCTTTCGAGACTTTTAAGGAATCCAAGGACTAGAGAGGTCTACACTGTGCAAAATATGGGAGCTTTAGATTTCCCCTTTTCATACTGGAAAGTTGAACAAGAAAGGTTTTTCTTTTAATCGCCGTACTCTGCATTTGAAGCTGCGGAAAAGGACCATATCATAAATAGTCCCACGAACCTTAAATAAACCAAATTAAAGTTACCCCAATTTGATAAACAAGTAATAACAAGGGCAAATGAGAGCTGAATCATCACAACATAAGCTAAATACCCATTTGAATTAACAACAGTTAAAGATAAAACAACATATGGCAAAGAAGTGAAGGCGCTTACTACGGATAATCAAAGCAATTTTCAATCATATATGTTCATGAAATTTTACTATTTCTATCATGTTTTTTACGCGGAGTCCATAAGAAATATTGTTTGCTCTTTTCCATCTCAATCTCTAAGAAGTAATAACAATTATGGTCAAGTTTATCTTACATCTTCCCAATGACCAAATATAAAACAACAGCTTTGAAAAAAGGTTTATGGCTCTAATACGATCATGTTAAAAGCTCCGGAAAAAAAAACCCTTTATGGATGCTATCCAAAATTAGAAACTGACACAGAATTTATGTCCTAAAAATAGAGCGAAAATTCCAAAGAGAGACGGTCAATTCTGAGAAATATGGAGACTGTATGAATAGAATCTCGGTGAATCAACTTCTCCAAAGAGGAACAAAGAGGAGGGAGAGAGAGAAAAGAGAATCTTACACTCGAGTGACGCGGTTGTCTTGGTTACAGGTGACATGGAACCAGGTGCAAGGATTAACAAGAGTCGGATCCCAGCTCTGGAGTACATGGTCTGGGTCCGATAAGCTCCGGCGAAGAGCGTAAAGAGCATCTCCTTCGGAGTTCGCCTCCACCAGGTGAACCAAAGCTAGGGTTAGGGTTAGCGAAGCTGCGAAGAGCTCCCACCGACAGTTTCGGGACGCCATGAGAGCTATCAGAGAAATCGAAAAGGAATTGAGAAAAGGGAATTTTCGGATCAGACGGGGAAGAAAGATTAGGGTTTGGTTCCCCCTTCTCTCTCTTTGTTGAAGTTGAAGAAATCGGATTATGCGATTGGCGTGGGAAATGACGGAGAGAAATACTACTTTTTCAGTTTTATTTTCTTTACATTAAATTTTGATTTAATTTTAAATACTGTGTTTTTTTCTTTAATCTTTTTATCAAGCTGTTTTTTTTTTTTTTTAATTCCATTACAATGTACACTAAAACTTCTTTAAATTAATACTCACGATAAATTAATAAATTTTTCAGTCCCGAGTTCGGCCAGTATAAAAATTAACAAAATTCGATAAGATAATAAGATAATATTTTTTTTTAGAATCCCTATGTAAATACATGGTCCCAATAATATCATAAATT
>OVAY01000656.1:0-48959 GCA_900406395.1 Kernera saxatilis
TCTTCTCTCTTGGGAGCTTAGATCTCTCAATAAAAACGTGAATACAACTTTTCTAGAATCTAACGGGTGGTTCTCTTGCCCAAGAAGCTAAAAATGAATATATATAGTGCTAGGTCTTGATAAAGTCGGTTTTGAAGAGATANGTCTTGATAAAGTCGGTTTTGAAGAGATAGGACGAGATAAGGTTGAATCTTCTTCAAATCTGCAACGGAATATTCTGTGGACCGGACGCATTTTAAGCCTTCTGCGACCAGTCTTCCTACCCGGTCTTCCAGCAGGAAGTGTAAAATCGTCCTCCCTTGAAATTTCACGAAGGACCGGGTGCATTTTAAAGCATCTGCGTCCAGTCTTCGCACCCGGTCTTCGGCTGAGGCGATATCGAAGGAGAAGATGGGGAGGACCGGACACCTGGAACTGGAATTCTGACTGATCCTCGTACCCGGTCCTTCAAAGGAGGATTCCAAATCATGGTGTAAGTCTTGGGCAAGCTTGAGGAGCGGTCCTGGTGCCCAATTCTGCACCCGGTCCTCGCGGTCGGTTATTTGGATCTCTCGGCACGAAAACTTGAATAACTTATGCACCAGAGCTCCAAATGGATTGAGATTAAGTGCATTGGAAAGCTAACTCGAAGGGATAGATCTTCATCAAATTTTGTTAGGTTTAGACTTCAGTAAAGCTTTGAACGGATAGCATATTCATGACCCTTTTGCTTTGCACTTCATCCGAGTTTTGCCCATTTTTGCATCTTTTCGTCCTATTGTCCTGTGAAGACTTAAAAAACTATATATAGACTATAAAACTACTTCTTGAGGCTAAAATGCACTAAAACACCAAAATAAAGTATTAAAAACATAACTAAAAGCGGTAAAAATCATAGTATATCAACTCCCCCAGACTTAGGCTTTGCCTGCCCTCAAGTAAACAAGAATCTTGGAATGGTGAAGAGGTTTGAAAATCACGGGAACTCGCAACTTTTCAGCAACCATGCCTTAGACTTATGACTTGCAGACCACATTGAACAAGTACCCAGTTACACTTTGCTCACTATACTCCCACCACGACTTTCACAAACAGATCCGTTCGTACTCCAAACCTGCAAAAACCTTGCCTTTTTGTTAGTTGACTCTCTACATTCATTAAGAGTTTCGTGGATTCTCACCAAAATATATCATTCAGCGTAGACGGCGCTAGGAATCAGAAAGGCTTATATACAGTGTTTGGTAAGGTTTAGAAGTGTTTAGGGTTACCATACGTTCCAGAGGATGCAAGACATTATGCAAAACAACAAGAGAGAATGGACCTGTTGATAGCTACAGTTTCCAACCACTTTGCTCTTTCTTTTCTTCCCCCATACTTAGATTTTTCTCTATAAGTCTGTAATCAGCTTCATCTCTTCTACAGATAGAACTATGGCATTCTTTGGAGATTTTTATGTGTTAAGAGACAATATATAACTGTTTCCTTTCCTCTTTGTTTTTCTGTTTCTTTTTCTTTTCTGTTCTTTTCTTTTTCTTTTTTCTTTTCTCGTTTTTTCGTTTTTTTTTTTTTGTTGAGAGGGAAAACGTTTATTTTTGACACAAGTTTCATGGGGCCACGAATTTTACCCTTATTGAATGTCCCCAAGGAAGCACTGAGCTCTTTTTGAATTATTTGTACTCCACCAAGTTATTCCAAGCCTTCTTCTACAGTGGCTGGAAAACTGCGTTGGTCCTCTCTCTCCGACGTTTTTGCACATATCTGCACTTAAGACAATGAAACAAGAGTGCATGAGGTCTGAAATGAGGTAAAAGGTTCAAGGTGGGGTACCAACTAAAGATGAGTTGGCCATTCAGGACAACGAAGAGTGGTAAAAAGGATAAGATGTCATGAATACCTGGTTCGTTTCCCTTATCTAACATCTTTGATGAGAGAATTAATCAATATTAAAGTCCAAATAAAAATAGAGCCAACTTATGATCTAGCAAGAATCTCTACAAGATGAAGTTTTCAGGGGTAAGTTGAGTCATGGGGTTTCTATATATCGTTTGGTCCAACCAAATCCTGCAAATGGTCACTAGGAAAATAAGTTAAAACATATAATGGTTTATAATCATCATAAGATAAGTTCCTTATTCCCTACTGTTTTGACTCAATAAAACATTTTGACTCGATAAAAGCAAAAATTTTAAGACAAAAACCATAGAAAAACTGTTAATAACGATAGTCTACCCCAGACTTACTTCGCACCGTCCTGGTGTAAAAATAAGAACCCAAGGGAGTGCATTAGGCTCAATATTAGTAAAAGAGTAATAGGTAAATGATGGAAAAGAGAATATAAAAGAAAACACATGTTGAAGATTTGCTCAAAAACAGAGTTTTAAGAGCATTATTGCATAATGCGTGATGAATTAGCCATGTGAGGGATGTCTCATGTGTAGCAAAAGAAACTCCAACATATGTATTAGTATGTAGATGAGAATAGCTTGCTAAAACACCAAAAATCGTCATAAGCAAACACCAACTCGGTTTGTGTTCTTGAGAGAAAATTGAATTTAACGATCAAAACATAATCTCAAGAAACTTCCTTCTAAGAAAATGTTTATGGGTCATCTTTTGAAGATAAAATCCGAGACATGTTTGGAAAAATTCGAGCCAATTTAATTTTGGTACGGTACTTAAGTTAACATGTCGAAAACGTACTTTTGCGTGTAAAAGACCGAATGCAAGGAGGAAGGGACCATGACCAATCCTCGTGACCGGTCCATGGGATGCACTCTTCAAAATTGAAGTTTTAGGGGAAGACCGGTCACCTCGAAAGTGAATTGTGACTGGTCATCGTGGGGGGGCTTCTACCTCTGCGATTTTTCTTCTTTGTTTTCAGGTTCTGAATGGAAGACCGGGTGCGTGACCGGTCCTTGAGTGTAAGTGTGTATTACACGAATTTGAAGAGTTGGAATGAAGGACCGGTTACGAATTGGAGTAATTGTGACCGGTCCTCTCCATTCGGACCCGTTCGAAGCTTTTAAAGTCAATTTTTGAATTTGTATGCGATTTATCCTGATTCTTTCCATCAAAACCTGTAATAACAACATAAAAACAAGTTAAAACAAGACCCAAAGCAAAGATTGAAAGTAAAATACCTATGGGGTGCCTCCCATAAAGCCATTGTTTAACCTCGTTAGCTCGACTTTGAAGCTTTGAAGAGTTTGATCAAGCTTGAGGTGGATCAACTAAGGGAATTGAATCTCCCTCAGCCTCTTCATAGTCAGAAAGGTATGGTTTGAGAAGTTGGCCATTGACAGTGAATTGCCCTCCGTGCTTATCCCAAAGAACAACTGCACCATAAGGCTTAACCTCTTTAACTCTGAAAGGGCTCGACCATCTTGACCTGAGCTTTCCTGTGAAGAGCTTAAGGCGTGGTCATTGGGGTTAGAATGACTTAGGTATGATCTTATTATCATGATATGCCTTGGTTCTCTCCTTGTAGATTTTGGAGTTCTCATAGGCCAGGTGGCGAATCTCGTCTAACTCATTGAGTTGAATCAAATGTCTCTCTACAGCTGTCTTGATGTCAAAGTTCAGCTGTTTAACGGCCCAAGCAGCCTTGTATTCAAGCTCTACAGGGAGATGATATGCTTTGCCATAGACAAGGTGAAAAGGCGTGGTCCCTAGAGGTGTCTTGAAGGCTGTTATGTATGCCCAAAAAGCATCATCGAGCTTAGTGGACCAATCCAAAGAGCAAGATCTCCTTGATTTCCCTATTGGAGATTTCGACTTGGCCACTGGTTTAGGGATGATAAGGTGCTGCAACCTTGTGTCTTACTCCATTCTTCCTTAGAAGGTTCTCAAAAACCCTGTTGATGAAGTGGGAGCCTCCATCGCTTATGACAATGCGTGGAACTCTGAACCTTGGGAAGATGATAGACTTGAAAAGCTTGACCACGACTTTTGCATCATTGGTTGGGCTTGCTATTGCTTCTACCCACTTAGACACGTAGTCCACAACAACAAGAATGTAGCGATGGCCAAAGGATGAGGGGAATGGTCCCATGAAGTCTATGCCCCAAACGTCAAAAACTTCGACTTCAAGGATGAAGTTTTGAGGCATCTCGTTTCTTTTCTTGATGTTTCCTTTTCTTTGGCACACATCACACCTAGAGATGAATTTGTGGACGTCCTTAAACATGGTAGGCCACTAAAGTCCAGCCTGCAAAACCTTAGAAACAATTTTGAAAGTAGCAAAATGACCAACATAATTAGAACCATGACAAGCGTAAAGTACTCCCTCTATTTCGTCTTCAGAGATGCATCGTCTAAACATGCCATCATAGCATTGTTTGTAGAGGTATGGTTCATCCCAGAAGTATCTCCTTATCTCTCTTAAGAATTTTTTCTTTATGTACCCTGCAAAATAAGGTGGTTCAACACAGTAGCAAGGAAATTAGCTATGTGTTGATACCATGGTGAATTGAATGCAGTTTGCTTAGGTTTGGGAGTGAGTTAGCTTGTGCTGGAGATGAGAGACGTGGGTCATCTTCAATGATGCTTATCGAATACACGTGCTCTTCAGGGAAGCTGTCATTCAAAGAAATTTCAGTTTCGGCACGCATCCTAGAGAGATGATCAGCAACCCCGTTGTCTGAACCGTTCTTGTCTTTGATCTCCAGATCGAATTCTTGGAGTAGAAGGATCCATCTTAAGAGACGTGGCTTGACATCTTTATTTGCCAGCAGCATGATCCGTGTGGACTATCACCTTGGATCGAACTAGATAAGATCAAAATTTCTCAAAAGCAAAAACGATTGCAAGCAATTCTTTCTCCGTGGTGGCATAGTTGCATTGGGCATCATCAAGTGTTCTACTAGCATAGTAAATGACGTGAAGCTTCTTGTCTTTTATATTTCCAAGCACTGCACCTACATCAAAGTTACTAGCATCACACATAATCTCAAAAGGTAAGGTCCAGTCAGGTGCCTGAACAATTGGGGTTGAAGTGAGTGTGTCCTTGATCTTTTTAAATGCGGCAAGGCTCTCGTCATTGAACTCAAAGGCCACGTCCTTGCAAAGGAGTTGTGTGAGAGGCCTTGAAATCTTAGAGAAGTCTTGAATGAATCTCCTGTAGAAGCCAGCATGTCCAAGGAAACTGCGTATTCCCTTGATGTTTGTTGGGGGTTGTAAGTTCATCATCACTTTGATTTTTGCTTTGTCCACTTCAATGCCTTTCTCTGATATCCTATGACCAAGGACTATTCCATCTCTAACCATGAAGTGGCACTTCTCCCAGTTGACAACGAGATGCTTCTCTTCACAGCGTTGAAGAACCCTGCAGAGATTTGAAAGAAAAGAAGAGAATGAGGAGCCATAAACAGAGAAATCATCCATGAATACCTCCATGATGTCTTCAATAAGGTCGGTGAAGATTGACATCATGCATCTTTGAAACGTGGCAGGGGCATTGTATAAGCTAAATGGTATCCTTCGATACGCATAGGTGCCATAAGGACAGGTGAAAGTGGTCTTCTCTTGATCATCTGTGTGAATAGGTATCTGAAAGAAACCTGAATAGCCATCTAGAAAATAATAGTAAGGATGATTAGCTAATCTTTCAAGCATTTGGTCAATAAAAGGTAAAGGAAAGTGATCTTTTCATGTTGAAGAATTGAGCTTCCTGTAATCAATGCACACACGATGTCCTGTGATCATTCTTGTTAGAACAAGCTCGTTTCTCTCGTTCTTAACGACTGTTACTCCTCCTTTCTATGGTACCACGTGTACTGGGCTTATCCACTTGCTATCAGAGATTCGAAAGATGATTCCAGCCTCTAAGAGCTTCATGATTTCCTTCTTGACCACGTCCTAAAGGTTAGGGTTTAGCCTTCTTTGATGTTCAATTGAAGATTTTGACTCATCATCAAGGTGAATCCTGTGCATACAGAGATCTGGAGAGATTTGTGGGATATCATCAAGTGAATAGCCTAACGCCCTGCGATACTTTCTCAACTCACAAAGAAGTAAGGCTGATTCAACATTATTCAAAGTAGAATTAATGATAACAGGATAAGTTTGATTTGGTCAAAGAAACGCGTACCTTAGCCCAACAGGAATTGGTTTGAGCTCCAAGGATTTGCAACGGTTTTGGGAGTGTCTATAGGGGCACTAGGCACGTCCATAGTGGTGTTAGACACGTCTTTAGTGTCTTCCAAGTCAAGAGCAGCAATCTCTTGATCAAAACTCTCAGCAGAATCAAGCAGATCAGCTTATGATGAAGTAGTTGCACATAGGTAACCAAATTCGTCTGCAGCCTTTGTCAAAGCAATTTCCAAGAGATCATCGAACAAGAGCTCTTCAAAGACCTCACCAGTGACCTCACTAAGTATATCAACAAAGAACACGTGGCCATCTATGGTAGGTTTTTTCAAAGCCTTCTCAACATCAAACTTCATAACAAGGTCTCCCAGGTGGAGATCTATCTTGCCTTTCTGAACATCAATGATAGCTTCTACTGTAGCTAGGAAAGGAAGACCAAGGATAAGGGGATCCGTAGGTTCCTCTTCAAGTTCTAAGACCACAAATTCAGCTGGAATAGAGCAACTCCCAATGATGACAGGAAGATCGACAATAACGCCTACATGAAGCCTTACTGATCTATAAGCTAGAA
Organism: Kernera saxatilis; assembly: GCA_900406395.1. NCBI lineage: Eukaryota > Viridiplantae > Streptophyta > Magnoliopsida > Brassicales > Brassicaceae > Kernera > Kernera saxatilis. The sequence continues at coordinate 6,638 of OVAY01000656.1, forward strand.
CCAAGAAGATTCGTGTGGGCTTAAACTCGTGGATACCAAGCCTCTTGGCTACTGAATAGGGCATCAAATTGACACTAGATCCCAAGTCACAGAGAGATCTCCCGAAAATATGACCTTCAATCTCACAAGAGAGTACAAAGATTCCTGGATCACCTAGTTTCTTAGGTACCTGATTTTGAAGGTTGGAGCTGCACTCATGTGTGTGTGAAGATGCTCTTCATGTACTTCTTCAAAGATGGAACCATCATACATGCATCAACGAAAGGCAGTCTCACAGTTAATTGCCCAACGAGCTCTTTAAGTTTAGCAAGTTTCTTCTCTTTCTTTGGTTTCTTCAGAGCATCAGGGAATGGTATCTTGGGCTTATAGACACGTGGTACCACATGTGGTGGCATGTCGTCATCCACTTGTATAGGGGCAGCCACGTTTTTGGCTTCATCTTCCTCCTTGGAGGCGTTTTCAGCTCTCTCTGCGTCTTTCTCTTTCCCTTTTTGATTAGGTTCCAATTCTTTACGACTTCTTAGTGTGATAGCATTCACATACTCATTCCTAGGGTTTTGTTCGACCCTATCAGGAAGAGTACCAGCTGTCTCTTAACTGCTTCAGCGGTTTGAACCGATTGTACATCCATTTTCTTTACGTGTGTAGAGAGTGACTCGAACTTGTTGTTTAGGTCGTTGTACATGCTATCCACCTTGATATTGATGTCACTTGCTGTCTTTTGTTGATTTTGATGTAGTTGTTGCATCATGAGCTCGAGTTTGTTGTCCTGAGAAGCAGGAGCTGAACTCATTGGAGCTAGTGTAGTAGGAGCTGAGAAGTTGTTGAACTGAGGCTTCGGTTGGAAGTTGTTGCGTCTATTGTTGAACCCTGTACCTTGTCGGTTGTTCTGAAATCCTTGTCCTTGAGGGTAAGAATTCGTTCTGAAGGTTTGTTGTTGAGGAGGATAGACTTAATACTGAGGATTATCAACGTTTGTGCTTCTGTAGGACATGTTTGGATGGTTACTGTGGTTCTGTTGAAGCCACGGTTCTGAAAATTTCCTTGGGCATTGAGATAGTTCACGTCCTCTTGCTGTTCTCCAGAGTCATCAGCCTCTAAGTCATGAAAAACGTCACCCATTGGTGCTCCTGTATCCNACCTCTAAAACGTGGACAACTCTTTGTTGTCCCTGAGAGATTTGTTTGGAGAGATGAGAGACCATTGTCTTGAGCTCTGCTATCTGCTTGGAGTCTGAATTTATAGAGTGTATGGTGCGGTCGAAATTAGCTCCATGGTTACTGTTAGAAGCAGCTAAGTTCTCTACAAGAGAGTACCCATCTTCTACAGTCTTAGTCGTAAAGTCCCCATTACTTGCAGTATCAAGTGATAGGCGATATTTGGGCTCGATTCCTCTGTAGAACGTGCTTAGAATGTGAGCATCCATGAAACCATGATGAGGGAAATCCCTTATGTATTCCTTGTAGCGATCCCAAGCTTCATGAAGAGATTCAACAGGACCTTGCTGAAATCCTTGAATCTTATTCCTGAGAGAGTTCGATATGGTCTTAGTGTAGAAGTGCCCAAAGAAGGCAGCTTTGCACTCGTCCCAAGTAGTGATCGATCCTAGAGTTAGAGACTTCAACCATCTATGAGCCTTGTCGCTTAGAGAGAATGGGAAGAACTTGCACAGGAGGTAGTCATTAGGCACTCCATTAGCTCTGGCAGTGCTGCAAATCTCCTCAAAAGTCTCTATGTGATCCATAGGGTGCTCTGATGAGAGTCCATGAAACTGGTTTTGCTTCACCAAGGCTATGATCTGAGGCATGATCTCGAAATCTTGCCTTTCAGGGGGAGGAGGACGGATCGCAGCTCGATCCTGAAGGAAGCCATTAGGGGCGACATAATCTCTCAAAGTAAGGTGAGGTGGTTGTTGTCTTTGATGTTGTGCATGTGGTGGCTGTTGGAAAATGTTTCCTGGAAGGTTGTTTCCTTGAGCACCTTGCAGCGGCACTTGTTTCTCCACAGGAGGTGGAGGATCGTCAAGAAGAGGTGGTGGAAGATCTCTCTCAGCCATCTCTTGTTCTCTCAAACGATTTCTTCTTCGTTTTTCTCTTTCAACTCTTTCTATCTCTTGTTCAAGAGCAAGTAAGTTATCTGTTCCTTTGCTTCTGGTCATGCACCTAAAACACTCAAAGACAAATAAGTAAAAGATATCAGTCCCCGGCAACGGCGCCAAAAACTTGATGCGACTCAGGTTTTTCCTAAGACCACTGTTGCAAGTGCACAACAGCGAAGTAGTACAAAGGGTTATCGAACCCAAGAGACTGTGAGGGCGTTGCACTAGGAGAATATGAGATTAGTAAAGAGCTAAGCCACTAATAAAAGAGGTTGAGACGAATCTAAGCAATTAAAGTAAAAGCAGAAAACGTTTTTAGAAATCAAATAAGGAAAACGCAAGGCATTCAAGTTCATCGCAGAGAATCATAAACTAATAGTCTTAGGTCTATCAATAGGGATGTGGTTAAGCCACGTTCTTAACTCAAATTCACTTAACTTTAAAGCTTTTCCACTCTCGTGGCTCCAGCCTCTATATCTCACCACCTAAAGGCTAAACTCTCGCATGTCGTTAGATAGATGGATATGCTTTATCACAAAAAAATGTCTAACCGTTTGCATAAGCAAATAAAATTTTCTAATCAGCAATCTTTGTTGTTCTCCCTCCCAAATCACATTTCTATTTTAATTATTGCAAAAGTTGCTAAAGCTGGCTTTTATCACCTTGGCCCATTAATTGCTTCTTGCAAAGATGGAATGTTACTTGCATTCAACAATACAGTTTTTAAAAAAAGCCTCTATTTTGCTGCTCGAAGACCACCCTCAAGTTGTCAATACCTCATCAAAATTCATATATTTCTTTGTCCATTGTGTTAATGCAGGTAACCCAGCTGCGCTATACCTAGAGAGCTTAAGAATCGTCACTGTTGATGGTGCTTTACAAGACGCTATTTCAAAGCTCTTGTCCATCAATAATCCTACTCCATTTATGGAACTCACTCTAGCCATTTTCCATATGTGCGTTGGCCAAGAGGAAGAAGGTATAGCTTGCATGAACAACCTGCGAATCTCTGTGGGAAACCCACACCGTTTTGAACTCATATATGAGAAACTCTTTTATGTTATGTGTACTATTGGCCACCACAATACCAATTGCATGGACACCTTGTTTGAGGTTTTCAGGAAAGCTATCCCCAAGCGTGCCCCGATTTGCTCAGACTGCACTCATGAGGACAAGTGTCGAGAGTGCTTCACATTGTGCAGGTGTGTTAAATTTGCCAACATGTTTAATCCAAAGTGGTAACTACTGTCCATCACATCTTGCTCCCTAGGTGGTAACTATTGTCCATCTTATCTGGTATCCTAGATTATAACTATTGTCCATCATATCTTGTAACCGTGATTATAACTTTTGTCCACCGTGATTTGTAACATGTATGTCCACCCATTTGCTTTCACTGTTTTGTATTACATAATCAATCGTCATAATATTATCTGCTGAATGACTTTCATCGTTCGATTACCAATGTGTCAACAAAATTCCATTCCAATATCCAGTTCTTACAGAACTTTTGTCCACAGTACCCACAATATGCATTGTACGAAATACAAAGTTCTTACAAAACTAATGTCCACCGGACCCGAAATATTATCCCAACTAAGCTTTATACGCTTCAAAATCCACATGCTTCTACAACTATATTGGGTTCTTACATGTCCTGCGGTTGTGCCCAACAGTCCCACATGTCCCACACTTGTTTCGTTTTGTTTTTTTCCTTCTCTTCCCCTGCAAAAATTCTCATCGTCAATATACATGTCTCATTATATTGTTATTCAGTTTGAATAGCTTACCGAATATTCTTCTTGCGATGGAATTCTCACTATTCTTGGTTTACCAGATCCTCTTTTAGTCTTCGGTGGACCTATTTCACCCTCTTTAACCTGGTTTGGTACATCCATATCTTCTTCTCTTATTGGTAGCAAAATCAACTCCTTCCTCCACTCCTCTACTGAATAACATCTACCAACCAATGAGTACATGCCCACATTTCTCACACCAATCGCCGCTAGAACATGACAACATGGGACCAGGAGAACATCAAATACTCTACATGTGCAAGTCCTTCTCTCTAGGTCTACCGTGAACAAGCACCCACCACCATCGTTTACTGGGTAGATCCACTCACTCGCTGATATAACTGCACAGTCTGTTGCTAATTTCATGTGATCTATCAGCAGCTCTTCAATCTCTGGTGTACACCTAGTAGGACATTTTCTTGCCCGCTCTCTCCTTTTGCAAAACCATTGCATTAGCTTTGTCCTTATGAACTCAACCATTGTCACTATGGGGAAGTCAATTGCCTTTTTGCAGTGCTGCATTTAAGGATTCCGAGATGTTACTACTCATTATGTTGTAACGCATCCCAGAGAAGTAAGCAAGTGTCCAATGGGTTCGTCCCATATCCTGCAGATATTGTCCACATTTGGCGTTTATGCTTTTTATCTCTTCAAACCAATATCTGAAATCTCCAACGGTGTACGCTATTGCCGATTTAGAGACAATTGCTGCCAACCCTTCATCGCGGAAATTGTGTTTGACGTTCCTATACAAATGCACAGTGCACGATCCATGTTTTGCTAGAGCATACACTTTTTTCAAACCTGCATATATTGCTGCATGCCTGTCTGACACAAAGACAAGGTCTTCTTCATCGGGGACAACTTGCTGGAGTTGCTTGAAAAACCATGTCCACCCCGTATTTTCTCCGTCCACAACCGCAAATGCTAGTGGAAATATATGATAATTTCCATCATGTCCACTAGCGGCCACCAGAAAACTTTTATACTTTCTTTTTGTCTGAGTACCATCAATCAGAAAACCCTCCCAACATAGAATGAATCTCCTCTCCTCCTCAGGTTCATATAGGGCTTGTCAGGACGTATAGCTCTAGCGTTGTCCCTGAATGATGGTGCATCAGTCAACACTAAACATTCCTCATCCTCTAAAACAGCATATTCAAAGCCTTTTTTACGTTTTCATATGCTTCTTCCCGTCCCGACTCATTTCCACCTCCATTTTGCGTGTCACTCTCACTGTCACCAATAATTGCATGCGTATCTAGCCCAAGGCTAAATCCTATTGGAGTTAAATCCCTATGCGCCACTCGTCTATCAGGTAACTGCGAACTCAACTGTCCACCACACACAAAAGCTACATTTTGTCCACGAATTATTGTTTCCTTTACCCTTCCTTCTTCCACTTCTCGCTGGACAATCATATCCACACGTTGGTTTGTTTCATTCATCTGTATTTTCTCCCCGATCATTCCAGTGCCACGCATCCCGCTCTCTTTGTCCACCGTCTCCACTACGCATCTCAAACCCCCTTCCGCACTCACACTTTCTTGTCCACGAGTAATTGCAAATGGGTCCTAGTTCGAAGGATATTCTCTGTCTATCAAATCCGTCATCTCATCAAAATCGTATTCATCGTCATCAAACGGATATCTATCCGCACATGGCACGTAAAACTCTTTTTCTCAATTATCAACTCCATGCCCCGCTCCGACCTGCTCACTTTGTATCTCCATTTCAACCGCCTTACATTTTCCCTTGTCTTTATCACCATTGTTGTCCATCAGTTTCTCTTGCTTCCGAAGATAGACAGCTTCTATCTCTTCTATTTCTTTTACCAAATTTTCATCGTCAAGCGTCGCCGTTTGCTTGCAACTGTTACTATTTCCTCTCACACTACACTAGCTCCCATCTCTTTTGCTTACGCCACTTACTTTTTTTAAAACTCTCTATCTCTACGTACATGTTTAACCCCCTCTTTTCTTTTCTCCTCCTCATGAATTTTGCAAGCCCACCGTCACACTCTATTGATATTGGCGGCATTTTGGCTTGTGTGAAAACGGTTTCCTCACCCTCGTACCAGAAGCTCAGGAAGATTTTGTTTTTCCCTACATCCACATTCAGCATTTCTGTCACCTTTTCGTAGACAACTGCAAAGTCTTTTTCATCCCTTATGTTCAAGCACTTTCCAAATGTCTCTTTAATCACTCTGAAACGCCATGTCCCTGATTCCATGCATTCCCACACGCCCGACAATATTGTCAAAGTTTCCTCCATCACGATTTTTGTCAACACCCTGTCAACGAAAATCCCACATTTATATACATTTTTATCAAACAGGCCATTAATGACAACATCCAACAACTTTTCATTTTAATAAAAAACTTTCAAGTTTTCATCATTCTAACGTCATAAATACTAAATCACTTACCAAATATTCTCGTTTTTATCCACTCGGTCGTTCTACCTATGTCATCCCCCAAATAGCAATTTTACAAAGCTTCTCCTCACACAATTGGCGTAATTATTTTCTTTCATACCTCTGTTTTTTCCTCTTTCCTGCTCTTGTAGACAACTTCTTCAGCAACTCGTTCACTTAATTTATTTCTAATGACACGGTGCAGAGAATCATAGAAAACTCTTCATAACGCTTTGTATCGCTTCAAACTGCTAAGAATCAAAAACTGTTTTCCGCTAGTGTTTGCGGTTGCGGGTGGATAATAAAAAAATAAAAAATAAAAATTTATTTAAAAATAACTAAAAAATCATTTAAAATAAAAAAAATCAAAAAAATAAGTTAGTTGGCCAAACAAATATAATAAATTCAAAATTCAAAATTTGGATCACTGCGTCGATTTGAAGTCCTAGCAGCCGTCAATGGAAATGGAAGTCTGAAGGTTATATTTCTCATTTTCATGTTTGCTTTGTCAATTTATTAAAGCGGTTGTTGATATTTTGTGTATTTATGAAAGCGGTTGTTTTTGTCTTCTAGTTTCTTGTGGAATCTCTCCCTTGTGGAGGATTAGGGAGTCATACAACCTCCAACGTGGCTGAATCTGTTGGACCATCTGTAGTCTATATCAGGGTTGATGGACATTTGTACGGTGGTGGTGATTCAGTTGGTTTTGGTTAATCATATGTTTATTTTTTTTCTTTGAATATATGCACAAATGACTATTATTTGTATATTTAACTTTTTTATGTTCTACGTAGGGTGCAAATGGGGGTCCTCTTGTGAACTTGGAGGGTCTTGTTGTTGGCGTGGTCACCTCGTGCTGGGCTAACAATAGTTGGGATTATGGTGCGGAGGATGCTACATATATAAGAAGTCTCAAAACAAATCATATCTTTTGTAAATGGTCTTTTGGTGCAAGAGAAATAACGGTTTTGAAACCTATCAGATTTTGAAAACTTATTTTTGAAAACTTATCATATTTTGTTTTGTTTTGCAAATTCTCACAACAATTAGAATAAGTTAGGATGCACAATGTCTGATTCATCAAATACACAAGATTTTGTATGTATGTTGCCAAACGTGATTGTACACATTTCACCAACTAAGAGCTTGATTGATTTCCCCGCTACCACCCGTAAATGCAGCTTTTTCGGGTTGTAGCAGTTATTAGTGTTTGATAACAATCATAGAAAACGCTTCATACCGCTTTGTACGTTAAAAATAAAAAAACTGTTTTCCGCTAGCGTTTGCGGTTGCGGGTGGATAATAAAAAATAAAAAATAAAAATTTATTTAAAAATAACTAAAAAATCAATTAAAATAAAGAAAATCTAAAAAATAAGTTAGTTGACAAAAAACATTTAATAAGTTAAAAATTTTAAATTTGGATCACTGCGTCGATTCCAAGCCCTAGTAGCCGTCAATGGATATGCATTTGCTCTGCGTCGCTATTTCAGCTCCGGAAATGGAAGTCCGAAGGTTATATTTCTCATTTTCATGTTTGCTTTGTCAATTTATTATAGCGGTTGTTGATATTTTGTGTATTTATGAAAGCGGTTGTTTTTCTCTTCTAGTTTCTTGTGGAACATCTCCCTTGTGGAGGATTAGGGAGCCATACAATCGCCAATGTGGTTGAATCTGTTGGACCATCTGTAGTCTATATCAGGGTTGATGGACATTTGTACGGTGGTGTGATTCAGTTAGTTTTGGTTTTATTATTGACTGAATCGGAACGATAATCATAGCCGCTCATGTTGTTATTAATTTTGAGAAGATGGATCATGAACCATACATATCTTATGAGAAAAAGGTAACAGTTCTAAATTGTAGTGTTACTGTAAATACAAATTATTGTTAAATTATTGTTTATACAGGTGTTGACTAATTTAATTAATTAGGTGAATGTAGTTCTCCATAGTGGCCGAACTTTGCCGGGTGTTGTTGTGTTTTTCCATCGATACTATGATGTGGTTGTGATCAAACTTGACCTCAGTCAAGTTTCTGCTGAGTATTCACCTGCACTACTGGGAACTTCTAAAGGTATTTTGGTTGGTGATTGGGTGTCTGCCCTCGGTTCGCCCTATGGCCTTAGAAACTCGATTGTGGCGGGAGTTGTAGCCAATCCCAAATGTACCAGCACTGCTGAAGACGGCACGAAGAGATCTTACTTCATGATCGATTGTTCAGTTTTTGAAGTTAGTATATTTACGTTAGTATTAAAATCATATGTTTATTTTTTTTCTTTGAATATATGCACTAATTGACTATTATTTGTATATTTAACTTTTTTATGTTCTACGTAGGGTGCAAATGGGGGTCTTTTTGTGAACTTGGAGGGTTTTGTTGTTGGCGTGGTCACCTCGTGCTGGGCTAACAATAGTTGGGATTATGGTGCGGAGGGTGCTACATATATAAGAAGTCTCAAAACTAATCATATCTTTTGTAAATGGTTTCTTGGTGCAAGAGAAAGAACGGTTTTGAAACCTATCAGATTTTGTTTTGTTATTGATACTTTTGTAAAGCGATCTCTTGGTGCAAAAGAAAAACAAGAGGTCAAACTAATTTTTTAAAACTTATCAGATTTTGTTTTGTTTTGCGAATTCTCACAACAATTATAATAAGCAGAATTAGGATGCACGATGTCTTATTCATCAAATACACAAGATTTTGTATGTATGTTGCCAGACGTGATTGTACACATTTCACCAACTAAGAGCTCGATTGGTTTCCCCGCTACCACCCGTAAATGCAGCTTTTCCGGGTGGTAGCAGTTATTAGTGTTTGATAACAAATTACAATCAAAGAAAACGCTTCATACCGCTTTGTACGCTAAAAATCAAAAACTGTTTTCTCCTAGTGTTTGCGGTTGCGGGTGGATAATAAAAAATAAAAAATAAAAATTTATTTAAAAATAACTAAAAAATCAATTAAAATAAAAAAAAATCTAAAAAATAAATTAGTTGACAAAAAAAAATTAATAAGTTAAAAAATTTAAAATTTGGATCACTACGTCGATTCGAAGCCCTAGCAGCCGTCAATGGATATGCATTTGCTCTGCGTCGCTATTTCAGCTCCGAAAATGGAAGTCAGAAGGTTATATTTCTCATTTTCATGTTTGCTTTGTCAATTTATTATAGCGGTTGTTGATATTTTGTGTATTTATGAAAGCGGTTGTTTTTGTCTTCTAGTTTCTTGTGGAACCTCTCCCTTGTGGAGGATTAGGTAGCCATACAATCGCCAAGGTGGCTGAATCTATTGGACCATTTGTAGTCTGTATCAGGGTTGATGGACATCTGTACGGTGGTGGTGATTCAGTCGGTGGTGGTTCAGAGGGTTTTTGTTTTATTATTGACTAAATCGGAACGATAATCACAGCCGCTCATGTTGTTATTAATTTTGAGAAGATGGATCATGAACCATACAAATCTTCAGAAAAATGGGTAATAGTTCTAAATTGTAGTATTAAAACAAATTGTTGTTTATCTAGGTGCTGACTAACTTAATTAATTTGGTGAAAGTAGTTCTCTACGGTGGCAGAACTTTGTCGGGTGTTGTTGTATCTTTCCATCGATACTATGATGTGGCTGTGATCAAACTTGACCTCAGTCAAGTATCTGCTGAGTATTCACCAGCACTACTAAAGACTCTTTTGTTTCAAAAACTTATCAGATTTTGTTTTGTCTTCTTAGTGACAGTTTTGTAAAGCGATCTCTTGGTGCTAGAGGAACACAACTAGTTAAACTAATTTATGAAAACTTATCAGATTGTTTTTTGTTTTACAAATTCTCACAAAAATTAGAATAAACAAAATTAGGATGCACAATGTCTGATTCATCAAATACACAAGATGTTACCAAACGTGATTGTAAAGACATTTCACTAAGTAAGTCACCTTGGAATTTGATTTGATTCCAAATCAATCACAACTGCTCTTGTTAAAGCATAACACGGCTATTATTTTTCATAATTACTAGGTGGTATGCCCGCGCAAAATCCATTATAAAAATAATATAACATAACTATTTGAGTTACTTTTTTGAATAAATTTGTTTAGTCACAAAAATATTCATCTCCTACCATTCAAACTTCAATTTGAAATTAATCTGCGTCCAATTATTCTTTCAACAAAACTTCTAATACACATAACCACCATCACCACATTAGCTAACTTACAATAATGTAATCCAGAAACAAAGATATTATCTCATCCTCACAATATTCCTAAAAAAAATAACAACTCTACGAAACCAAACCAAAATAATTTGAATATCAAACTTTCTAGATATGAAAGTTTGTTTCATCGGAATATATGTTTTTTGCGTAAAAAATAAAATGCTGAAAAAACTCATGTAGTATAACTTACTCTTCTTTGACTTCCCTTTCTCATCAATTATCAAGATTTTCAATCCCATGATCTGCAACGTCATTCATGATACAATGACCATATGAAAACTTAGGCCTTGGCATAATAATATAACCTTCTGTAATGTCTGATTTTGACTATTTATAAATAGTCATTGTGAAAGGAAATACAGCAGAAATTTGTCTGTCTCTTGGAAATCTTGTTTCTAGTGGCGAAACAAACATTTTTGGGAACAAAAATTTCTAACCAACTTTCTTACCGGTAATAAGCCTAGCTTTAGTCATATGATTTGCTAATTGTTTTACGACATTTTCTCACCTGATCAAATATAAAATTAAAATAAAAATGGGAAAACTAATAAATAATCTTTTGTTTTGTATTCTTCTTCTTCTTTCCCCTCTTCTTTATATTTGGCTTTTTCATCCTCATTTTTTCCTTATTCTTCATCATCTTCCGGTTTTTACTCGTTCTCTTTTTCTTCTTCCTTCTCCATCTTTATCATATTTGTCTTCTTCGACTGTTTTTCTTCCAAGTTCTTTTCTTATCTCGTCTTCATCTTGTTTCTTGACTTCTCCTTATTTTGTGTTGACTTCTTCTTCCAACCTTATTTCTCCCTCTTTTCCCTCTTCTTTTATGTTTTGGTTATTCTTCATCCTTTTCTTTTTCCTTCCGATCTTCATCGTCTTTGAATTTTTCATTTCTACTACTTCTTCTTCTTCCAGTTTTTACTCATTCTCTTCTTCTTCCTTCTCCAACATTTTTTTCCTCGTTTTTGTCTTCTTCCTCATGTTCTCTTTCTTTTGTTTTGTACTCATCCTCTTCTCTCTCTTCATCCTCTTCTTTACATTTTGGCTTTTTTATCCTCATTTTTTTCTTATACCTCTTCATCATCTTCGATTTTTTTAGTATTTCTTTTTCTTATGGTTTCTCATCATCTCCTTCTTCATTTTTGACATTGATAGTCTTCGTTTCGTCTGATTTTTTTTCCAAGTTTATTTTATCTCGTCTTCTTCTTTTTATGTTTCGCCTTCTTCCATTGATTTAAATTATTAGTTTTGAATTAAATATTTGATTTTTAAAACTATCTTTGGTCATTCTCTTATCCATAATTTATTAAAATATTGGATAATTCTCTCCAACATAAATACATGTTATGCTATGTTTCAGGATTAATAAACTTAGCTTAACTTTAATGTTATCTATGTTCTGAAAAATTAGAGTTCATATGTTTCAGTCCATTTTTTTTGGTTGGATATCTACTTATATCAATTTTCCTCTATGGGTTTTTTTTATACCAGAAACTTTATTTTCTAATATCTTTTTTATCAACTTCTTCTTCTTCCTTTTCTTTCTCTTTATATATTTTGGTTTTTCTTAATCCTCATCTTCTCTTTCTCCATTTTAATTTTCTTTGACTTTTTGATTTTTGCTTCTCTCGATTTCCCACGTCTTCCGAGTCTTCCTTCTTCATCTTGTTTGTTTTCATCTTCTACGACTTCTTCCTTCTCATCTTCGTTTTCTTCCTCCCTCATCTACTCATTCTTATGCTTTTTCTTCTTCTTCTTCCTCTTTTTCAACTTTTTGTTTTTCATCTCTATCTTCTTTTTCTTAATCATCTTCTGACTTCTTTTTGCATCATCTTTGTCTTCTCCAACTTCTTATTTACACTATTTTTCTTTGGCTCATCTTTGCCTTCTTTCTTGTCTTCTTGTTCTTGCATTTTGACTTCTTTATCTTCCAATTTTTTTTTCCTTTTTCTCATTCTGGTTTTCTTCTTCTTCTTTAAATTATTCATCATCTTTGCTTGCTTTTTTTTCAACATTTTGGTCTTATTCTTCTTCTTGTTCTTATTCCTTCTTATTCTCCTTTCCACTTTTCCTCTTCTTCCATTTTTTCTTCTTCACTATTTTTCTTCGTAATCTTTATCTTTTTCAACTGCTTATTCTTTTGGATGTTATTCGTATTGGCTTCTTCTGGTTTCTCTTCATTCTCTTATTTATTCTTTTCCTTCTTCTTTTTTTGTCCTCTTCATCTTATATGTTTTCTTCTTCCTATTTCTAATCATCTTTGTCTTTATTCTCTTTTTGCATCTTTTCCAAATTCATTTTCATCGACTTTGTTTGCTCTTTTATTTTTCTCGAAATCTGATTTTTTGTTCCTCCTCTTCCAACTTTTATTCTACTTGTCCAACTTATTCATCTTCTTCTCCTTTTTATTTTTTATTTTATTTTTGAATTACCAGGAGGTTTTAGGCCAAAGTCCGTACATCCTCCCAGGCCCGGAACCACATCATGTAATCTCGTCCTAAGCGTCACTCAAACGAGCGACCTCTAAGCTTTGCCTAGAGATTTTGTTCTCTTTTTACTTCTTCTTCATAATCTTTGTCTTATCAATGTTCGGTTTTTTATTATACTTTTATACTTTTTTTGTCTTCTCCTTACCATTTCTAATTCAAATTCGTATTCATCGACATTTTTTTATAGTTTTTCTTCTTCTTCATCATCGTCAACTTTTCCTACGTAGAAATACTATAAATGTTATGGAAAACCTCTTTATATACTACATTAATTCATTCTTCTTTGGCTTCCCTTTTTCATCAATTATTAAGATTTTCAATCCCATCTGCGACGTCATTTTTGATACAGTGACCATATGAAAACACATGTCTTGACATAATAATCTAACCTTGTATAATATCTGACTTTGATTTTGTATAAATAGTCATTGTGAAAATGAAGTCAGCAGAAAATTGCCTACTCTCGTGGAAATCTTGTTTCTGGTGGTGAAACAAACATTTTTGGGAACAAATTTTTCTAACCAACTTTTTCACCGGTAATAATCTTAGTCTTAATCACATGATTTGTTAATTGTGTTACGATCTCTACTCAACTGATCAAATGTAAAATAAAAAAAAAAGGGAAAATTAATAAAGAACTACTTGTTCTCTTCTTCTTTCTTCTCCTTCTTTATTTTCAATATTGATAGTCTTCGTTTTGTTTTATTGTCTCGTCTTCTTTTTCAATTTCAAATTGTTCGTTTTGAATTTTATTAATTATATACATACTAAAAACATATGATAAAAGTAAATATTTGATTTTTAAAACTATCTTTGGTCATTCTCTTACCCATGGTTATATTAAAATATTGAATAATTCTCTCCAACGTAGATACATGTTATGCTATGTTTCAGGGTTAGTAAACTTAGCTTAAGAGCTTGATTGGTTTACCTGCTATCACCCGCAAACGCAGCTTTTCTGGGTGGTAGCGGTTATTAGCGTTTGATAACAATCATAAAAATGCTTTCTATCGCTTCGTACCGCTCCAAACTTCTCAAAATCAAAAGCTGGTTTCCTCTAGTGTTTGCGGTTGCGGGTGGGTAATAAAATAAATAAAAAATAAAATTTTTATTAAAAGAATCATTTAAAATTAGTATATATAAAAAATAAGTTAGTTGACCAAAAAAGTATAATAAATTAAAACACTTAAGATTTAAATATCAATTTATGAAATATATAAATAAATTTGAAACTTTCTAATAAATATTCAATAACTAATTATCACAATTTTATATTAATAAAATCTTTTAACCAAAATTATTTCGAGAATGTTTTTCTCAACTCTATATATATTATGTATATATAAAACTATGATAAACTGAAATTTTCTAAATCTAACATTATTTTTTTTACAAAAAAACAATTTTCCACTAAATCCATAACTTTCATCTGTATTATAAAAAAATACACATAATCTATTATTCTTGTTGAATTAATGATTTTTATATTTTATTATAATAATGTGGTTTTTGTTGTTTTATATAATTATATAATGTGCTTATATTTTTAATTTGTTGTTTAAATCCTAGTGCATCCGCTATTCAACCAGTCATAATTATCCCGCAAACGCACCAATTTTTAACTGCTGTACCAGTTATATGAATCGTTTAATAACGCTAGAAACCTCAACCACCCTCGTCCGCAAACTTCCGCAACCGCAACCGCAACCACTGCGTTTAAACCAGTCAGGCTCTAACTTTAATGTTATTTATCTTCTGTAAAATTGGAGTTCATATGGTTCAGTCTATTTCTTTTTTTTGTTGGGTATCTACTTATATCAATTTTCCTTTATTTTCTAATATATTATTTATCAACTTCATTTTTTTCCTTTTCTTTCTCTTTATATTTTTTGGCTTTTCTTAATCCTGATCTTTTCTTTTATCTTCGACTTTTTGACTTCTGCTTCTCTCAATTTTTTTCACGTCTTCCTATTCTTCTTTTTCCGTCTTGTTTGTTTTCATCTTCTCCGACTTTTTCCGTCTCATCTTCGTCCTTCTCCTTCTTATGTTTTGTTTTCTTCTTCTTCTTCCTCTTTTTAACTTTTTGTTTTTCTCTTTATCATCTTCTTAATCATCTTCTGACTTCTTTTTGCATCATTTTTGTATTCTTTGTCTTCTCCAACTTCTATTCATACTATTTTTTCTTTCGCTCATCTTCGCCTTCTTTTTTTGTCTTCCTGTTCTTCCACTTTGTCTTCTTTATCTTCCAGTTTTTTTTCTTCCTTTTTCTCATTCTAGTTTTCTTCTTCTTCTTTAAATTATTCATCATCTTTATTTGCTTCTTTTCAACATTTTTGTCTTATCCTTCTTCTTTATTTTATTCCAAATTTTCTTCTTCTTCTTCTTATTCTCCTTTCCAGTTTTCTTCTTCTTCCAGCTTATTCTTTTGGGTTTTTATTCATATTGGCTTCTTCTGATTTCTCTTCATTCTCTTATTTATTATTTTATTTCTTCTTTTTCGTGCTCCTTATCTTATATGTTTTCTTCTTATTATTTCTAATCGTCTTTGTCTTAATTTTATTTTTCATCTTTTCCAAATTCTTTATCATTGCCTTTGTTTTCTCCATCATCTTTGTCTTCTCAAAATCTGACTTTTTCTTCCTCTTCTTCCAACTTTTATTCTGCTTGTCCAACTTATTTATCTTTTTCTCCTTTTTCTTCTTCTTCATAATCTTTGTCTTATCCATGTTCGTATTTTATCATACTTCTCTATTTTTTTTTGTCTTCTCCTTACAATTTCCAATGCAAATTTGTATTCATTGACTTTTTTTTTTAGTTTTTCTTCTTCTTCATCATCATCAACTTTTTCTACCTAAAAATATTTAGAAAACAATCATGATTTGTCTTTTTACTTGTTTTCTCCTTCTATTTTTTGTTATCTTCTCCAGACTCCCTTTTCTTTATTTTCCTGATTTTTTTCTTTCTTGTATTTTCATATCTTTTTCAACATCTTTAATTTATTTTCCTGTTTTTATTTATCTTTTTATTCTGATTTATCTTTTTCTTCTTCTTCTTTTTTCTCGTTCTTTAACCTCTTTGTTATCTTTGTATTCTTATTCTTCTGGTTTTTCAATCTTCTCCAGCACCTTCATTGGGTTTTTTCTTTTTCTTCCGTATCTTGTCGATAAGTTTCACTCTATTTATAAAAAAATATATTTTGCAAAAAAAAGCAGATAAATGTATTGTAGTGTAATTGACTGATATTTGTAAATTTACACATAGACGATCAATAAGAAAGACACAAAACTTGATTTCTGCATTATTCTACAGAGTTTTAGCCTGTAAGATCAGAATGATTGTGCAAAATCATCAAGTTCCTGAACTTAGGGGTCTGCATGTTAGTGATTTTGTCACCAAGGATCTACATTGGTTCAAAGAGTTTTCCTCTTATCATTTTGATTCTTGTTTGATTTTTTCAGGTGTAGTTATGGATCAAAGAGCGAAGGAGACGAAGAAGCAGCAACAGTGAAACTATCACCTGATCTAGGCCATTCAAAAATCCTCAAAGCTCCATCCTGTACTGCATCAAAACAAAATGCATAAGAACCACTAAAATTTCTCTCTGTTATTTTAAAGAGATTGAATCTAAAAGCTTTCCTACCTCCCCACCCGCAGCAACTACAGACCCCTCCTGATTAAACGCCAGAGCTAACCGTTGTCCAATATCTTTCATCTCTTTAATCACTTCCTATGACTCTTCACCAGACGGATTATCCTCTCTTGCTCACAATGCTTTCCCAATCAAACTGTCTGTGTATCAAGAGAACAACATGTAACTATCACATCCCTTGAAGTTTCTCTCTACTCCAAACTATAAAACCCACTATGTCTTTGTATACAAAACTATACAGAACTTCAAACTCATACGCTTACCAGATTCTTATTGCAAAAACTAAAGAATTTTGAAGCTAATGAGCTTTAAAAATCGGATGAGATTGAGTACTCAGTCGCAATTTTTTGGCAATGCGCAAATAAGACCACCTCCATGAGGATGAACAGCCATCATGTAAGACAAACAAGCGGCAACCACTAGCCTACCCAGCTGAAACAAAAAAAAGAAGAATGATCGTAAGTCCCGGATCGAAGAGAAAAATACAAATCCTTGCACAAGTACAATATGATCACAAACTGTAAGGTATGAACACTTTCGCAATACGCATAAGAAATGAAAAAACTTTTCACACTTACAGGTTGCTCCAAGAGAGAATTGTTCTCGAGATCAATACTGTTAAACTAAAGGCTATTGAGCTCACAAAGAGAGTCATCAAAGTCATCCTCATTGATATTGAATCAGAGAGCATTGTATTGGACCAAAGCTTCTAAATGGTCAAAGTAGTGGAGGAAAGAACAAGGCCAAAGTTTACAAAACTTCACCAGACTTCACCTGACTTGAACAATTTAAATAATTTGAATTTGAATCTTGGAGCCAAGGGTGATGTCAATTTCCTTATGAACGTTGGGAGCATTTATGACCATTGTGAGCCTTCGTAGATCTCTATATATATGTTGTATCACTGAACCAAGATTACTAAGGAGACAATGTCTCTCTTCACCCAAATTCTCTCAATCTCTCTTTTATAATTCTGCACATTTTAAACTCATTCTCTCTCTTGTTCTTGAATATGGTTACTTAAATCTCTCTTTATTCTTAATATTCTAACATGGTATCTGAGCATTAAGCTCCTGGCCTATTTAATTCCGCAATTTCAAAACCGTTTTTCCAAAATCTTTGTTTTCAAATCTTTATCCAATGGTTCATAGCTATATCCAGTGTGTAAAGCCAAGGAATAAGGTAGATTGTTGGTTGTTTTAACTTGATAACCATTTGCTATGGTCAAGAGGACCTTAGAAACAGCTTAGAGCCTTTGGAGCCATGTCAAGATGAATCAAGCTCCAATAGAGCCATTGATATCAAGTTTATGTTTTTTGAATTTTGAATTTTCAAACTTAGGTTCATGAAGAAAGGTGATTCACCTTCATGATTCATGACCTATTGTGTTTTTAAACTTGGTTCTTATGAAGAAAGGTGATTCTTCTTCTTGAGACAACTCGGTTTTGTTTCTGTTTTAAGTCTCTTGATAAAAACGTTTTGACCAATGGGTACTGCTATTATCCACAGGTCCTGGGCTGTTCATCCATGAAAAGCAAGAGCCATGGTTGAACAAGCGAAAATGAAGAGAAAAGAATGGTGGCAGTAGGTGAAAATCACAAGGGAGAGAAAGAAACTAGAGGAGCCTTAGGCTATTATCCACTGATCCCTTTGTAACCGTTGGAGCTTAAGCTCTATAGAACCTTCTCATGAGAATGGTATACTAAAGATTGCTTAAGTGCCCAGCGCATAACTCTATTATCTTTATCTCCTTGAAGCTTCATTCTGATCTCTAAGTCAAAATCGTTTTTCAACTTGTTTTTCAAAATGTTTTCAAACCTGTTTTATTATCCAGTGGACAATAGCTTTAACCAAAGGTCCTTTGCAAATGGGACAAGGAATGGTGAGCTGAGTTGCCTCTGGATAAGAGTCGTGAGTTATCGTGGCTTGTCTGTCACTCTTGTTGAGAGAAGAGACTCCTCATAGCCTTAGTACTCACATCAGCTTTTGTTTAAAGAAGTAACAAAGGTCTTACTTGCTTGACCCTTGTGAATTGATAGCACCTAAGACCAAAGTTACTTCCCTTTGCTGATAATAAGAACTAATTGAGATCATGGGCCATTTTCATTCTGGTTGAATGTTAAATACTTAAGTACCATTGATCCATTGTGGACTCATCATTAAAATGATAATCATGTGAGGCTAAAGACCTAACACTTGATTTGTCAAGTTTAATTTTTAAGCGCAAACCGCCTGTTTTGTCTTTTAAACCTTGGGTTGTTGTTCGGTCCTTTCTTGAGAAAGGTAGACACATTTAAGTCCATTGAAGGTTCTGTTTTGGTTTAAGCGGTTTGTGCCCATCTTAAAAAAAAAAAAGGTCAGCTTAGTTCATGGGATTAGAAGCACTTAAGACCTTGCTGAATCCAATCTCTTTGCTTGTCAAAGCATTTTTTAAAGGTTGAAATTCTTTGGAAAATTGTTTGAAAAAGGTTTGCGAAATTTCCTTGAAAAGAAAAGGTTTTTTTTTGAAAAACCATTTTGAAAAGAGTTTGAATCTCTTTGTCTTGAAAGGCATGTGTTGTAGTTGATGGACAAAGTGTTTTGCTCCATTGACTCACTCTTTTAAAATTCAGATCACTTGGAGGTGAATTTCTTTGATGTGTTTGTTGTTGAGGTTGCAGGTGTTGTCCCACCAGCATTGTGGCTCAGCCATGAAAGCTTGAAAGCTATGGTCTGCATAAGCTCAAGAAAACAGAGGAAAACTCTGTCAATTGGAACTCTTGAGTCCATACTCTATTCTCCATTTTCTCTTAAACTTCTGCAATATTCTCTCATTCTCTGGTTAAATGATTCTCTATACTCTCCATCAGTCACTATCTTTTTTTTTAGAATGTGCCTATACTCAACAAGTTCAAGGGCTTAAGATGGTGATTGGTGTTTGGTCTCGGTTGTCTCATGAAGACAATGCGAGTTTGTTTTGGTTTGAAGCAGCCATGCAAACTGAAAGTCAGTTGGTGGCTGGATTCAACAATGTTAGCTTCAGATGAAGCATGTTTGAAGGCGCATGGAGCATAGTGACCAAGAAAAGCCATCACAAGAAGTGGAGAGGAAAGACTGGTGGAATGTGATGAATCAACTCCCCCATGGAGCATAGTGTCCTTCCTTTGGCCTTTAGATCTTTGATATTCCTCATGAGCTTTGATATTCCTCATTCGGTTATTTTATGTTTCCTTTGATATTCCTCATGGCATATACTTAATCTTTTCTTCTCTATCTCTTGTTGAAGGGTAAAGAAGACCATGAGAGCCTCAAAGAGACCATTGAGAGCCTCAAAGGTTGGCATGAGAGCCTCAAATAATTACAAGCTGGCAAGCAAAAGTCCTCTTCAAATTTTTTAAAGGGAAGAGAACCTCAGCCTGCTTAGCTCTTGAAAGCAAGCACCTAAGGCTGTGATGGATCTAAAAGTCCTCTTCAAAAGATGCAGAGATGATGTTATGTGATAGGAGATCATTCTTTGAGGGGGAGTTTCAAGCTCAATAGGAGAGCTATGAGCAAGCAACTCCTTTAAAACTGCCAGCAACATCAGAATACAAAGGCTATCTCTAACACTTTACTCATTTCAATGCTTAAGTTCTATGATCAGGACTATAGCTACTATCATATTGCACACGGATATACTAAGTCTAGTTATCAAAGACAAGTCAATGTCATGTGGAAATTTAACTATCATCTAAAACTGTATTATCTCTTACTAGTTCTTTAAAATTTTGATCTTCTTGATGGTGTAACAGTTTGACCTTCTTGAAGAATCAGAGGAGTAAATCAGTGAACATTCTCACGAGCGGTTTTAGATGAAGAAGGTCTTAACAAAGAAATGAAATAAAAAGGCGAATAGATCTATAATATTCAAGGGTGTTGATGAGAACCTTCTCCAATCAAGCTTGTGAGCATACAAGCCATGAGAGATGAAGAGAATTCACAAGGCTTGTGGGAGAAACAAGCTGTGAAGAATATATGGAAAGGTGTTTTACCTTTTGAAAATGAGGGAGGCCGCTCTTGAAGCAACCAAGATCCCTTTGATCATGAGGGAGGCAATGAAAGAAGAAGAGTCCATGATCAAGTGATCAAGGTGGACCAGATCCGCAAGAAGAAGAGTTCATCATCTCCTATCAAAATGAACCAGAAATGGATCATGAAGAAGAAGAAAAGAGTCCATAAAGAAATGATCAAAATGGACCAGAAATGAACCAGGAGAAGACCATGATCAAGATAAAGAGAAGCTAATATGCAAGATAAGTCCATGATAAAAATGTCTTTGAGAAGAAAGTTCATGATCAAGATGGATGGACTCAGAAGCATCAGAACCCGCCTTTATGATTCCTGCCACAACTACAAGACCTTTAGAAGAGATCGAACGAAGAAGAAGCAGAAAAAAATGAGCCATTTCAAAGAAATCCAAGGGCACCATTCTTGACCCGAATGAAGAACGAGTGAAGCCGATGCAGACATATGGAAATTGTTCGTTGACTACCGACTCAGCCATGAAGGTTCAGAGCAGGAGACTGCTTGAAGACATTCTAACTCATCTAGAGCACACCTCGAAGTGGAATCAATCAGAAAGAAGCTCACATGAAGGAGATGTGACCTTTACAAATCGGGTGATATCCAACTTATCCTATTCAGATATACGCGCATTCAAAGGAGGATTCCAACCAAACCAGAGGGATTGAAGCTGCAAGACGACCTTTTCTAGAATCTTGACCCATCAGGGGAACATGTCGAAGTAGATTCGAATCAAAAGAGGTTCAGACATGGAAGTTATTGATTTTAAAAGTTGGCAAATTTGTCTCAGACCTGATTACGCGTCTAGACCAAAGATCAAGCTACACAGTCAACCCCAGCAGCAATCTCGACCCAAGACCAATTGGAGGATATTCTTTGGTCTCTCATGGTTCCAGAAAGCCCAAGACTTGAAGAAACTCCCGTTGGATAATCAAGATATCTCCCATTTCCTGGAATAGGCCGAATTGGTTCTATACATGTAAAGTGTTAGCCCAAATCGGTTTAGGAGCTGGCAGACTTCACGATGACTACCAGGAGAGCATATTACTAAACCAAAAGCTCTAACAAGTTGTTTAGGAGCCAAGGAATAGAAGGTGTGAGTATAAGCGGTTGAAGAAGAGTGCAAGGCAATGGAGTTCAACCGTACTTGGATCAAGCTGATCTCACTCAAGAAGAGAAGACAGCAAGCTCAAGGGTATATGGTCAGTTTGGAGGAACAAGGAAGGCTATCAAAAGCTATGGTATATGGGAGTATGCTGGTACATCTCAAGACAAAGAAGATACTGTCTAAGAAGAAGCAAACTGGTGTTGTTGAAGATCTTCAGAACTTTACAAAGAGCTTGCTGCTGCAGCTTAATCATACATTGAAACTGCAAAGATTTCTCTGGAGTTTAAGAAGGTTTAGTTTTGAAGGCAAGTCTATGCACAATGCAAGCTTGGCCTTGAAGTTCCTCTGATCATGATTGAAGAGGAGAAACCAGAAGCAAAGAGTCAAGACCAGAATCTGTAAAGGGCAGAAGACTCATTCACAAGGAGATCTCCTAAGCATGGAGATCATACTCTTTTTCCTTCAGTGTAGTTTTTATCCCATGAAGTTTTTCTACACTAAGGTTTTAATGAAGTGATCTTCATAGCTTCCAATCTCAACATAGTAAGGTCCTATGCTAAGCTTGAGGAGGAGTGTTAAACTAAAGGCTATTGAGCTCACCAAGAGACTCATCAAAGTCATCCTCATTGATATTGAATCAGAGAGCATTGTATTGGACCAAAACTTCTAAATGGTCAAAGTATTGGAGGAAAGAACAAGGCCAAAGTTCACCAGACTTCACCAGACTTGAGCAATTTAAATAATTTGAATTTGAATCTTGGAGCCAAGGGTGATGTCACTTTCCTTATGAACGTTGGGAGCATTTATGACCATTGTGAGCCATTGTAGATCTATATATATATGTTGTATCACTGAACCAAGATTACTAAGGAGACAATATCTCTCTTCACCAAAATTCTCTCTTTACATTTATGCAAATTCTCTCAATCTCTCTTTTATAATTCTGCACATTCCAAACCCATTCTCTCTCTTGTTCTTGAATCTGGTTACTTAAATCTCTCTTTATTTTTAATATTCTAACAAATACGACAGATTAAGATGACATTAGGGATCCCGCTTCGTCCCTCTTCACCTCCGCCGCACAAAACGATGCAGCTCCGGGAAGTGGACACAAAACGATGCAGCTCCATAAAACGATGCAGCTCCATAACCCACCAAACCAAACCATTAATTGAAAAATTAACATACATAGCTATTAGAAGCACCTTTATGATCGGTTGCTCTGATTGCCAAACTTTGTCCATCTACCCTAAAATAGTGAATCATAAGATCACTCTCATATTGAAAACGAAGTAAACAACCAAATAACAACAAAACCAAGAACGTTATTTGAAAAATAATAACTGTGTATAAGCTAAACTAAAACCTAGACGGCAACGTAAAACAAATTTTCCCGGAATCATCGAACTCTAAGAAATTTCAATATAAAACGAAATCACACCCCATTACGATTAAACCATTTAATGAAAACTAGGTAGTTTTAAAAACATATTTGGGAAATGGGTAGTTTTACTATTTGTGAGATAGGAGAGTATGTGAGAGGAGAATAAGACAAATTAAAGACAAAATAATCAATGCTACTACCTTATCCTTGTCGACCATTACACATGGTACACATAGTTTTACCCACTAAAACACAAGTCTCAAGTGAAGGATATATTCATCACTTATAAAGCACTAGTGGAGAATCACTTTCAGACACGTCTTGGCACGCTATACTCAGACAATAGCGGAGAACTCATAGCCCTGCGATCATACCTGGCGATGCATGGAATCTCTCACCTTACAACACCGCCGCATACTCCAGAACATAATGGAATCTCTGAAACAAAGCACTGCCATATTGTGGAGACAGGCATGACTCTGTTATCACAAGCATTGGCCATATGCTTTTGCCACCGCCGTCTTTCTCATCAATCGCCTCCCCACACCAATCTTATCTATGGAGTCACCGTTCCAGAAGCTGTTCAACCGCCCACCAAACTACAGTCGCCTGCGCATATTTGGGTCATTATGCTTTCCGTGGCTAAGACCTTACAACACTCACAAATTACAAGAAAAATCCAAGCCGTGTGTCTTTCTAGGATACTCCACTACACAAAATGCTTACATGTGTCTTGACATCACCTCTGGTCGGATTTACACCTCCCGCCATGTCCAATTTGATGAAGCTACCTTCCCCTTCAAATCACCAAACCCGACCCATTCTGAACCACCAGAAAATTCCCATTCGCAATGGCTGCTGCCACAGGCCACTCCTGTTCCTCTGCTGACTCGAT
This sequence comes from Kernera saxatilis, assembly GCA_900406395.1. Taxonomy (NCBI): domain Eukaryota; kingdom Viridiplantae; phylum Streptophyta; class Magnoliopsida; order Brassicales; family Brassicaceae; genus Kernera; species Kernera saxatilis. Next base: position 30,719 of record OVAY01000656.1, read on the forward strand.
GACCACCATCGTCACCTCCATTGGCGCCTCCGAGCTCAATCTGTCACCCACCGTCACCGACAACGACGGTTCCACCACCAGCGCCGGTGTTCACAGAACGAAACGATCTCCTTCCAAAACCCAAGTACTCTCTCTCCTAATCCTAATTCTACTTCGTCTCCTGGTCCATCTCAAGTAGGCCCATTCTTGGCCCAAGTACTAACCCAACCACCAACCCAAATCCAACTCCAAATCTCGCCCAAACAACCAACGAAAACACAAACCGATCCTAAAACCAACACAATCAAACTCAACCCTCTGTTCCTCCTCCTCAACATCATCGTATGACAACCCGATCCCAAAACAATATCTCTAAACCAAACATGAAATTCCTTCTTACAGCAACCACAAAACAAGATATATCCCCTGAACCGCCAACTGTGAATCAAACGTTGAGAGATCCAAATTGGAAAAACGCCATGTCTGAAGAATATGATGCTCAGATGCATAACGAGACATGGGAACTGGTTCCGCAAGTTCCTACACAAAATATTGTAGGCTGTCGGAGGATTTTCACCACTAAATATCTTTCCAGTAGTCTCTTTGATATGTACTAAGCGAGGCTTGTAGCTAAAGGCTTTCACCAACAACAAGGAGTGGACTTCTCTGATACGTTCAGTCCGGTGATTAAATCCACGACCATCCGTCTAGTGCTCAGCGTAGCAGTGGGTAAAGGGTGGAATCTTCGACAACTAGATGTCAATCATGCATTCTTACAAGGCCATCTGAGAGAGGAAGTCTACATGTCGCAGCCACAGGGATTTGTTGATCAAGACAGACCTTATCATGTTTGCAGGCTTAAAAAGACAATATATGGATTGAAACAGGCACCACGGGCTTGGTACTTGTAACTCAAAAACTATCTTCTTACCGTCGGATTCAACAATTCTTGGCAGATACATCTATGTTTATCTTTAAAAGCGGAGGTCACATTGCTTACCTCCTGGTTTATGTGGATGACATAATTGTCACTGGTTCCAGCAACTCTCTTGTCTCGGCCATCATTCAAAACCTTTCAGTCCGATTCTCTCTCAAGGATCTTGGTGATCTCCACTACTTTTTGGGTATAGAGGTCACACGCACAACACGAGGACTACACCTGATGCAGAAGAAATACATTGTTGACTTGCTTTACAAGACGAACATGATGAACTCCAAACCGGTCTCTACCCCTCTCGCAACATCGCCAAAGCTGTCCTTATTCACAGGTTACGCACTTTCTGATCCAAAACAGTGCAGAACAGTGGTTGGAAGTCTCCAATACCTTGCCTTCACCAGACTGGATATCGCATATGCAGTAAACAGATTGTCCCAATTCATGCACAAACCAACATCTGATCACTGGAATGCAGTGAAACGAGTTCTCAGATATCTAGCGGGTACAATTTCACATGGCATCTTCTTCAAGAACTTAAATCTCCTTACTTTACATGGCTATTCTGATGCAGACTGGGCAAGTGATACATATGATTTTGTCTCAACTAATGCCTATGTAATTTATCTTGGAAGTCATGCGATTTCATGGTCGTCAAAGAAACAAAGAGGGGTTGCCAGATTGTCTACCAAGGCAGAATACAAATCCGTGGCGAACACGGCCTCGGAAATGAGATGGATATGTAATCTACTCTCTGACTTAGGCATTCCATTGCCTCATCAACCAGTTATATATTGCAATAATATCAGGACAACATATTTGTGCGCCAATCCAGTCTTCCATTCACGGATGAAACACATAGCACTGGACTACCATTTCGTTCGTGATCAAATCCAGTCTGGACTGTAAGATCCAAAAGTTTGGAGTCTGCACTAAGGTTCGAGTGTGTCACACACATGGCTCAATGTGTGACATAGATGAATGCAGAGCAAGGATGATGTGGCGTTATCTAACTGGAGCACGAAGATTTGGCTCAGGATACAAATGACACGGATAACGTAGACAGAAAAATGGCGCGTAGAAGAAACAGCTTGACAAGCAAGGAGTATCTTGGAGTGGAGATCTTCGAAGATATATGTTCTCTAAAAGATAGGAATAGGGGATCTCGCCAACTAGGGGTTGTTGGTGAGTATATAAGGGAAGGCTAAGCTATCATTTAGGATTAGCCGTTGATGAGAGAAAAAGTCACAAGAGACTAAGCGAAATTTAGGGTTCTTGGTGAGTGACCACGGTGTGTTACACAACAGGTGTTGTGTGTAAGACAGGTAGATTAGGAATTGGTCAGTGTCGAGTTGCTGGTGCAATGTCGAGTAAATGTGATTAAACAAGTCTTTAAAGATTGTTTAAGTGATTTCTAATAAAGCAAAACGGTGTTTGCATATCCTATGTCTTACAACTGTAGTTTCCAGTGTTCTTTGATTTTACATTTGGTATTAGAGCGGGTCACCCGATTAGATTTTGATCTATACATAGGTTGAGGTCCTGAGGAGAAAGAACATGGATACTACGAGGGTATTCAGAGGAATGGAGAAACCTGTTATTCTTGATGCAGGTAACTTTGGCCATTGGAAAGCAAAGATGAGACATACTATTTGAGGAATTGATGAAGACGCATAGACGGCGGTTGTAGAAGGATGGGAAGAACCAACTCTTATCTCTAAAGACAAGACGAAAGTTCCCAAGCCCAAAGCACAGTGGACCGAATCAGACAAAGTTGCATCAAAATTCAATTCCAGAGCCTTAACTACTATATTCAATAGTGTTGATCTTGATCATTTCAAAATTATTCAAGGATGTGAATCTGCTAAAGAGGCATGGGATATCTTGGTGAATCACTTCGAAGGAGATACAAGTGTGAAGAGATCTCGTTTAGATTCTCTTGCATCTCAGTGAATCTGTTGCAAGTTTTACTGCGAAATTAAGCACCTTGGCTAATGAAGCAGTTATTCTGGGTAGGAAGTACAAAGAGAAGAAACTGGTGAAAAAGCTGCTGAGGTGTCTTCCACCTAAATGGGCTGCTCACAAAGCAGTTTTTAAGTATTCTTACAACACTGATGAGATGAGCTATGATAAACTTGTTGGGATGCTCAAGGCTGAAGAAATAGAGGCTTCACAAGAAGATATTCCTCAGCATAAAGGAATTGCGTTTGCTGCTGAGGGTAACAATGACAAGATCAAGAAGGTTGAAGAGAACATGAGCATGATGGCTAGAAATTTCAACAAAATGCTGAAGAGAGTTGAAAACAGACAGGAACAAACCTTAGGACGAATGCAAAGAAAAGAATCTTCTAGAGGATCCAAGTTCGAAGGAGAGAAATCTGGAAGGAAGAAAGATCTGCAGTGTCACGATTGTGAAGGTTTTGGACACTTCAGAAACGAATGTCCTCTGGCTAAACATAAAGAATTAAGATGCTCTGAGTGTAAGGGTTTTGGTCATCTTAAGAGTGAATGTCCCAGCACTGAGAATAAGAAGGAGAACTCCCTTCTAGTTTTCAGCGATGATGATGAGTCAGAGGATGAAGAAGATAATGAAGCGCTCATGCTGAACTTTGTTGCATATACTGCCAAAGATCCTGAATCTGACTCATAATCAGATTTCGAAGAAGATGGTGAAATTGATCCAAAGGAGGAATATCGGAAGCTGTATGATGATTGGGTTAAGCTGAGCACTGAGAACCTTCAATTGATCAGACATAAGGCACTGCTGAAAGCTCGGGTAAACATTCTTGAGTTAGACCAAGACACATCTGAAAAAGAACAAGTTCTTAGTGTTGCAGAAAATTCAGGTGAGAATATCAAACCAAGTGAAGGAAGTCTTGCTGAACAAGAGAGGATCAAGGTTCTTGAAGAAAAGCTGGAACGTTTAAGTGAGGTAGTGACACAAGAAAAGGAGAAGATCAAGCTGCTTGAGCATGAGTTAAATGACAATCACAAGAAAATCAGAATGTTGAATACGGGATCTAAGAACTTGGATCAGATTTTGTCGATGGGACAGCCTCCAAAGACAAATTGGGGGCTTGGATATCATGGAGCTGAAGCAACAGTACCAATTAAGCTTGGATATCTGTCTAACTTTGTGAAGGGATATACGTCTGCAACTAAAACTGTTAACGCAATATGTGTGACACAAGGGTGTATGGATGTTACACATAAAATAAACAGAAAGCATCATGTTAAGAGTGTGACACGTCTTGGGAGAAAATGATGCTCTGTGTGTGGTAAAACTAATCATCAAAAGACAAGGTGTTATGTCTTTAGAAGCAGAATCAGAAAAGCATGGAGACAACGTCAATGCTTTGTTGAACCAAAATATTATGGCAAAGCTTGGGTGTCAAGAGAGATCTTGTACGACGAAAGTGTAGAGGTAACACCGCTTGAGGTATTGTATAATTTCTCTAATATGGAGGATATCGAGGAGGCGACTAGTAATGTTGAGGATACACATGTTGACTGTGTGTGTAACATTGCCATAATGGAAATCATTGCAGAACCAGAGTACATTAGCAATGTAGCCTACACATCTAGTGAGAGATCAGATCAATCTCAGCTGTTAAAGGTCGTCTTTGATGATAAACAAAGTTACCGACTGGAAGAGGTAACACATGAGGAACAGTGTATTACACACAAGGACTCTGAAACTGATGTGATGATTAAAGAGTGTGAGGAATCACATAAGCAAGAGGTTGAAAAGAATGAACTCCCATAAGTGCAGGTTCATAGGAACCATTACATAGAAGATGTTATTGAGAATGTTCTAGACGAGATCATAATTAAGTCAAGACATGTAGCTCAAGGGTATTCTCGAATTGATGGAATTGACTTCGATGAGATGTTTGCCAAAACACCCATGAGTACCACTAACAAGCTCTCACGAGATGAAGGTGGAAACAATGTTGACAAACGCTTGTACCGCGCTATGAATGGGAGTCCTTTTTACCTCACAGAAAGTCATCTGGATTTGTGTTTCAATGCTGGTCTGTGTGCTAGATACCAAGCAAGCCCAGAGAGTCTCGTTTGACAGCCGTCAAGAGGAGAATCAAATACGTGATGGGTATACTTGACTATGGGATGAATTACTCTAATGAGACTCATACAAATCTTGCAGGTTTTTGCGATGCAGGTTTTTACGATGCAGATTGGACCGGATGTCTAGATGATTCCAAGAGTACCTCAGGAGGATGCTTCTTCTTCGACCACAACATGTTTTCATGGTACAACAAGAAGCAGAACTGTGTGTCACTCTCCACTGTTGAATCGGAATACATAGCTCTCGGTAGCTGTTGTACACAACGTCTCTGGATGAGACTAATCCTGGCTGACTACGGTATTCAAGCTAAACCCTTACTTGTGCATTGTGACAACAAAAGTGCAATTGATTTATCAAAGAATCTCGTGCAACATTCCCGTACTAAGTATGTAGACATTAGACATCACTTTGTTAGGGAACTTGTTGAGGATAAACTTGTTGTCTTTAAACATGTCGCATCTGAGAATCAACTTGCAGATATCTTCACTAAACCTGTAGACCTCAATAGCTTTTTGTACTTACGAAAAGCTCTTGGTGTTTGTGAACTCTAATCTCATGTGTTTGTGCTGAGAGGTTGTTTGTGCAGAAGTAAAGCTGTGTATCATGCTACACATGTGTAAAACCTCTTATCAGCTAATCAGCACAGCGAAATAGCTGCTCATCATGCATCTTAAAGACTTTGTCCTTTCTTGCCATTGAGAAGGACACTCGACTAGGGCTAAGTTGCTACCACACCTTAGACTAGAGTCGATCACTGTCTGGATTGGTGAAGAAACTCGTATGAAAATGATGGAGATGTGTCGAGAGTGTTTAATTGAAAAAAGGAAAACAGCAAGTGTAAGCTTAAGGCCTATGGTGACAGAACCCATCCTGGCCTAAGTTGCTAACACAATTTAAATCGGAGACTGGTCACTGTCTTGATCAGGCAAGAGAGGTGCAAAGGCCTGAAGCGAAAGGACACTCGACCTGGGCTAAGTTGCTGCCACACCTTAGACTGGAGTCGATCACTGTCTGGATCAGGCAAGGGGATGTCTTACACATGAGTGACAAACCCTTGATGGCGTTAAGACAAGAACAAAAAGGGGAGGAGATTATGAGGTTCTGTTCTTTTTTTAGCAATGACGATGAGCTTGAGGTGCATGATGGTGCGTAGTCTACTCTGAGCTGATCAAGGGTTGAGATCATCTCCCTCCCGAGCTCGTAAGTTGCTATTTCTAAAATTTTAGTTTTTTTGTGGTGTGATACAAAGTGAAATATGTGCTAACTCTCTCTCTAGCACATGTGACACTCTAAGAGGTGATTCATTTGAGATGTCTTAACAGGGTTTAACCACCCTCCAAGGTTGAGATCTTTTGATTCTTAGATGTGTATGTGTGAAATGATATTCATGGGATACTCATAAGTGTTTTGCAGGTGTGTTGAACTCTTATTGCTATGTGTAACACAACAATTCGGATCTTTGTGTCAATAATTGTGGATTCTATCTCCTGTGCTTTTGGGTCAGTTCCGTTTTGGGCTTCATGCCTGTTTGTTGTGAGCTAATCAAGTTTGTTGAGTGTGTTTCATTCTTTATCTTTTCAATGAAAGATTTGCTTCCGCTAACGCATGTGAAAGGTACGCTCCATTCAAGCTATGGTCACTTCCTTATCAGCAGTATCTCCTAGTTGATAATCCTGAAATGAGGGAAGCACGAGTCATCCTTGATCGCTATGGAATGATTGACAGCAATGCAACTCATAGTCAAAGATAAGTGTTTATGCTATTTGTTTTTATCTGAATGTGCACTCAAGCAGGGAGAGAAAAGATGCGTGTTGCTGCAAAGTCTTATGGCGAGGAGTTAACTTTGTGTTTTGATATTTCATGTTATCTCTCTGTTGCCTTTTTTGTGTGATGATGAGAACCTTTGTTAAGACTGTGTAAGCCCAAATATCATTTGGCTTTGATTGCTCTTCAAGTCATGTCTCATGTCTGATGTGGACTTGTCCTAATGAGTAACTTTGTTGATTGCTAGACTAGTATTGTGGTGGTATCTGTTTTTGATTACAGGTGCTTGAGGTAACACATTCAGACAAAAAGGGGGAGATTGTAAGATCCAAAAATTCGGAGTCTGCACTAAGGTTCGAGTGTATCACACACATGGCTCAATGTGTGACACAGATGAATGCAGAGCAAGGATGATGTGGCGTTATCTAACTGCAGCACAAAGAATTGGCTCAGGATACAAATGACACGAATGACATGGACAAAAAAGTGGCGCGTAGAAGAAACAGCTTGACATGCAAGGAGTATCTTGGAGTGAAGATCTTCGAAGATATATGTTCCCTAAAAGATAGGAATATGGGATCTCGCCAACTAGGGGTTGTTGGTGAGTATATAAGGGAAGGCTAAGCTATTATTTAGGGTTAGCCGTTGATGAGAGAAAAAGTCACAAGAGACTAAACGAAATTTAGGGTTCTTGGTGAGTGACCACGGTGTGTTACACAACAGGTGTTGTGTGTAAGACGGGTAGATTAGGAATTGGTCAGTGTCGAGTTGCTGGTGCAATGTCGAGTAAATCTGATTAAACAAGTCTGTAAAGATTGTTTAAGTGATTTCTAATAAAGCAAAATGGTGTTTGCATATCCTGTGTCTTACATCTGTAGTTTCTAGTGTTCTTTGGTTTTACATGGACAACTACGCGTTGTACATGTCTTCTCCAAGGACCAATTAGCAGATGCACTCACCAAGCCACTTAGCCGCTTCCCAGATCACCGTTTCAAGGGGCATGTAGCAAGATTGGAGTGATCCAGCTCCCTCCATCTTGAGGGGGCGCATAGAGGATTAAGTATAATCTTAGAGATTTACTTGTAATTAAGCTATTCTTAAACCCTACCTTGCTTGTATATATATATCGGTACAATCTCTAATAATACCATTCAGACATTACACTTATAAAAATCACTCCCGAACTCGTCCAAGTCATCTTCAGGCTAGTATACGAAAATTGGTAGAAATTAGAACTTTTGTAACTATAGAAAATTGGATGCAACTCAAAACACACCGAAGCCGATAAATGTTCACCGTAAGCAACTTACATATTTTTCTGCAGGCAGATCAACGACATGAAAATCGCTAGTTTCAGCTTGAAACGTTTTCCAATTTATTCTCCATTCTATGCCTGCAGTGTTCAGATTATTGCATTAGTTAGCATGAAAAATACAATAGTCACACGTTCAACTTATGTTATCTTTTGGAAAAAGCAGATGGAAATCAAAAGATCTGAGAAAGTACTCTTGTGTTAGTAATAAGAGTGATGCGAGGGCGTCCAAGGAGTCGACGAATTAGGACCAACCCCAACCCCAAAACCTAAATAACAATCCTTGTTTGCAAACAAAATATCAATAAACCAATAACACATAAAACGTAATATAAGAGAAACAATCACTAAGCTAAAAGTTTAGAAAGTATAACGATGAAAACACAAAAACGTGCTAGAGAATCACTCACCTTGAACCTTACATGAAAGCAACCACAAGTGCGACCTGAAAAAACAAACACCATAAAACAACAAATGAATCTTAACTAAGATAAAACTATCAGAAACAATAACGTCAAAAAAATCTACGAGAGCAATATATATAGCAAAGCTGAAACCCTAGATCGAAATAATAGATTAATGCACCTTAAAATAAGGAGAATTTATCGTAAATCAAAATTTTGTTTTTTTTTTTTTTGTTTGTTTGTTTAATAACGCCAAACAAACCATGATTTATAAGTTACTTTTTAATATATTAAACTAAATATATAGATAAACAATAAATACATTTATTTTTTCACGTCAAGTAAATCACATTTTGATACAATATCTTATTTTCTACCCAAATAGATAAACCCAAATTAAGTATAAATATTTTCTAGTCTCGCTTTCTTGAAACTCATTTTTTTATACTTTTTTCTTTTTAAATAAAAAACTTTTGAAGCCTACAAATTCGGGATTAAAAAATATTTTAAAACACTAATCTACTATATATTAAATGAGAAGCATTTTAGGCCATTTTTGCTGATGTGGCAGCACCAAGTTTTTTTCTTAGCTTTTTTATTTAAATTATTTATTTATTTTTTATTCTTAAACTTATTGCCAAACACCTTAAAATTAGTTATAAGTATTTTAAATTCAATATACTAAATCTATACTATTCCTATTAATTTGGTCAAAAATATTATCATTAAATTAATCATAAAATCAATTATTAATAAAAATAACAAATAAATTTCTTTTTAAAATGAAGGACGAAAAATAAATATCAACTAATATAATTTTCTTATATATAAAACGGGTTTCTCTATGTTCATGTTTTTGGTCAAAAATTAATGGATCACATTTTTGGTAAAAATTTTTTGAATCACGATATTTTAAGAAACAATTTCAGAATCATGATTTCTATTTATAATGTTTGTCATTTTGACTAAACCGAAAACCAAAAAGAGAGTTTGTGACACTAATAGTCTCCTTCTTTATTTTTGATATTGATAATCTTCGTTTTGTCTGATTTTTTCCTTCCAAGTTTATTTTGTCTCATCTCCTTCTTTAATGTTATTCATCTTCTTAAAAATTGGAGTTCACATGGTTAAGTCTTTTTCTTTTTTTATTGGATATCTACTTATATTAAATTTCCTCTATGGATTTTCTTTTTTATACCAGCAACTTTATTTCTAATATATTCTTTATCAATTTCATCTTCTTCCTTTTTTTTCTCTTTATATCTTTTGGCTTTTCTTAATCCTCATCTTTTCTTTCATCTTTGACTTTTTGACTTCTGCTTCTCTCGGGTTTTTTACGTCTTCCTATTCTTCCTTCTCCATCTTGTTTGCTTTCATCTTCTCCGACTTTTTCCGTCTCATCTTCGTCTTCTTCCTCCCTCGTCTTCTCCTTTCCCTTCTTCCCCATTTTCTAGGATTTCATTGATCCGAGAGTTTTTCCAATCTCGTCAACTGTTGCGATTTTCTGCCATGTATCGACGCGCCACTTATGGGGTTCTCTGCCTCCACTTCGCTAATGAGGCTCTCTTCTTCTTCCTTCTCTTCTTTCTCCAAGATCGCCTCGACTCTCACAGCTTTGGCTTCGGCTTCAGCTCCATCCACGTTGGTTCTTACTACGGATAGAGTCGTATATATTTAGATAATGATTACTTTCCTATTACGATGGATATTAGGAACCTATATTCTCGGAATTCATGTATATATCTAGCCGACATTCCTCTTGTATAAATATGTTAGTCCATTGAATCAATAAGACAAGTCAGTGTGGTACCTAATTCTACAAGGTATCAGAGCTAACGATCTAAACAAAATCACATAAAATCTTTCTCTTTCAAGTTTTTGTTCTTCTTGTTTCATAATGTTGGGTTTGGAAAAAGATTTTGTGACCTCGACAGGTGTTGTATTTCAGCAATCGACACCCGTGGTGTCTCTGTATACATTGTCTAGCTCTGATAATCCAGGAGCACGTATTTCACCGGTGTTACTCAATGGTGAAATTTACAATCAATGGTCAACGGAGATGCTTAATGCTCTCCAAGCCAAACGAAACATTGGCTTCATCAATGGTACAATAACGAAACCACCAAGTGATAGCGTCGATCATGTAAATTGGTTAACAGTCAATTCGATGATCGTCAGGTGAATTCGTTCCTCGATTGAGCCCAAAGTAAAATCCACTGTGACGTTTATCTTTGATGCTCATCAACTATGGAATGACTTGAAGCTTCGTTTCTATGTGGGAAACAAGATTCGCGTCTATCAGATAAAAACTTAGCTTGCCTCATGTCGACAGAACGGGCAAAGTGTTATTGAGTATTACGGATGTTTGTGTACTCTTTGGGAAGAATTGCAAGTCAATCGACCCATTATTGTGTGTTCGTGTGGAGCTGCAGTAGAAAATTCGAAGGAGAGAGATGAAGAGAAAGTACACCAATTCATAATGGGCCTCGATGATGCTCGATTTGGTGAGCTTTGTACACATTGTATTGGCATGGATCTTTTTCCTTCTCTTGGAGAAGTTTACTCGGAGGTCATAGGAGAGGAGCAACGGCTGGCTTCTTCTCGTGTTCGAGACCAACAACATGAGGCAGATGGGTTTGTAGCTCGTCATGATCAACGAGAGCTTACAACTCTTGATAGTTCAGCTGGAACTAGATCAGAATTATGGTTCCATTGTGGGCGCACATGACACGAAAAGAAGGATTGCTGGCAAATAGTTGGCTTTCCGGAATGGTGGACGGATCGCTCTAATACTGGGCGTGGGGCTGGTAGTTGTGGTAGAGGAGGCTGCATAAACAGTGGTCGTGGATGAGGAGGAGTGGTTACTGCTCATGCTACTACCTCTAACTCTTCGATGTTTCCAGATTTTACACAAGATCAATGGAATGCTCTCAAATAGTTAGTTAGCGATAAATCAAGTTATGGAACTTCTAAAAAATTGTCTGGTAAGATGTCAATAGGAGATGTTATTCTTAATACTAGAGCCTCCCATCACATGACGGAAAAGCTCTCTCGCTTGACGAATCTCTCGACCATACCATCGTATACCGTCGGATTTGCGGATGGTGGCAAAAACACTTTCCTTGAGCATGGGAGATTTTCCGCTTTCGAACAAAGTCTCATTGACTAATGTTCTTTATGTGCCATCGTTAAATTGCACACTGATTTCAGTCTCTAAAATTGTGAAACAAACCAAGGGTTTTGCAACCTTTACTGATTCAATTTGTTTTCTACATCGGACACTGACAATGCTGACTGTAACAGACCCGATGAGATTGTGGTTCTTGAAGCTTTCTTTGTAACAGACCCAAGGTTTCTAACTTTTTCGATATCTCGCCTCGCCAACTAACTCCTCACACATGGAGAGTGTTAACTGCCATTCAGGTTTTTGGAGAACTTCATTCTGTGAGTCTAGGGGGAACAAGAAGTCGTTTTTGTCTATTTTTTAGACCTTATGAGTTAGACAATAGTAGGTATGTGATTCAGAGGAGGTCTGGAAATCCCATTCCTTTGGTGTATGATCTATCTTCCCGCGAGGCAAAGAAAACTCCTTACGAAAAAGATTGGCAGAGGAAATATCTTTTCATGCGAGTGGATGACAGCCCTGGATTTCCAGTTACTTGGTTCCCTAGAGGTAGAAAGGTATCTACTTCTTTGAGTGTGTCGTCGCTTTCCTTACTGACTTTATGATATTTTTTCTTTTGGTTTTGTTGACGTAGGTACTAAGGTTCCAAGGTGTGAAGAAGGAAAGAATGACGCTTTCAAGGTTTTTAGCTATTCACCGGAGCGGCGTTCTGTGAAGTTCTTAATGAGCAGCTTTGCTTTAGAGAAGAGTTCCATCTGGGGTTAGCTCTATTCAATAAATGTTTTCTTTGCTTTTTTTTTTAGTTTTGTCCAATTGGCGTGCCTAGTAACAACTCCTTTATGTAGGTTACAAGATGTCGGCATTTGATGGATTGATTGGCGACAATGCTCTTGAGCAATTCAGACAGGCTGCTTCATTTGCTCCAACTGAAATCCATACGCCAACGCTGATGGAAGAACAGATGGCCTCTAGAGTTCCTCCGAAAAATAGTATAACGGTGGGTGATGGTTCTCGTCCACCTTCTAGGCCCGCCCAGAAAAGGGCTTTGGCTTCGTCCTCTTCCAACGACGTGCTAGCTGCCAACGACCACTCCGCTGTATTATCTGAGCTAAACAAGCACAATTTCCCTCGTGACCGTGAGACCTTTAGTGACTATGGGCACGCTGCTATTCTTAACAACTCTCAAGTCCATCTTCTCGAGGTTCCTTATTTTCTCCTTCTGATGTTTTGATTCGCTGGTATATCTTTGAAAATATCTAAAATTGCAACTTCTTTTGCCAACAGGTGATGTATGTTTGTCACCACGTAAAGGCGGAGCTCGACATTTCTCATGGGGAAATACGCCGCTTGCGTAAAGCCAATGCTCAACTGAAACATGATTTAGATTTGGAGATAGCAAATCATGATTCTATTACCCTTGCCAAGGATGCTGAGAATGAAGCATTGAAGAAGAGAATTGCTAGCTTGACGAGCCAGCTCGAGCTGAAGACATAGGACGTGGAAAGCCTTCAACAGGAGGCAGTTCGCCAGAAACAGAAGCTGAGCATGGCGGTAGCTGCTGTGACTATTCACTTTCGCTGGAGGTTGGTTCAGGAGTATAAGAAAGGTGACGCCGTTCACTGGAATGCTAAGGAGGCTGAGAAGAATTACAGAGAGGTGGTGACCAAGGAAGCCGAAATTGATGGCAAGCCTCTCCCTGTTTTCTCTGAATCATTACCTGTTTTGGGGAAGATGATTCTGCCCCCACTCCTAATTAGTGGTGATTTCCGTTTGGTACTTGGTACCTTCTTTGTGAGTTTGATTAAGCTTTTGAACTTAATCTCGTAATTTATTAGATGTAGTTGTGTATTTTGAGGATTGGCCATGTAGGTCCATTCCATGACATATTTCACTTGAGGCCTTGTTAGGCACTTTATTAGTCACTAAACTATTAGGAATATAGCAGCCTTTATTTATTAAGCTAACGATCGTATGTGTTGAGCTCGTATTCGTCATAGTCCCTTTCTTCTCGTACTAATTTTTTTCTAATTGTCGTATTTATTAACAAATCTCGTCAACGTTTCAGCAACGTGATTTTGTAATGATTTATTGTTGACCGTAGCTATTTTTTGAGTAGCTTCCAGCAACGCCTTTTGACTGATTAATACGGCGCGTGCCATCCAATAATTGTCGATGTCACTAGTTTGCTAAGACAATGCCTTGCGACTGGTTCAGCAATGGATACTGTCATTGCCGGAGGTGGTGCTTTGTGGGTAGTTTGATAATGATCGTCGTCGTACACTTTTAGAGGTCGTACCTTACGATTGGTTCTAAAGTGACTAACGCCATGAACTTTTTGAGGTCATGCCCTTTGATTAGTTCTAAAGTGACTAATCCCATGAACTTTTTGAGGTTATGCCTTATGATTAGTTCAAGAGTGACTTACACCATGAACTTTTTGAGGTCATTCCTTATGATTAGTTCTAAAGTGACTTACACCATGAACTTTTGAGGTCATGCCTTATGATTAGTTCTAAAGTGACTAATGCCATGAACTTTTTGATTTTTGGGGTCATGCCCTAAGATAAATAAGTTCGATAGTGACTTGCATCATGAACTTTTAATTTTTGGGGTCATGCCTTATGATAAGTAAGTTCGATAGTGACTTGCGTCACGAACTTTTAATTTTTGGGGTCATGCCCTATGATAAATAAGTTCGATAGAGACTTGGGTCACGAACTTTTAATTTCTGGGGTCATGCCCTATGAAGTTCGATAGTGACTTGCGTAACGAAATTTTAATTTTTGGGGTCATGCCCTATGATAAATAAGTTCGATAGTGACTTGCGTCACGAACTTTTAATTTTTAGGGCCATGCCCTTTAACACATGTGATGGTGACCGCGGTCGTCGAGGTAGTTTCCCTTAGAACTTATATGCGAAAACAACTTTTTACTATAGTGATTATCCGCCGAATTGGACAGAGTGAAAAATAATATGCATAAGCAAATTGAAAGCAATGAAACTACTGAAACAATCTCGAAAAATTCTCTCCCAAAAACGAAGTAGTCATAAAAACGAAAGTGAAAAGAAGTAAAACTTTAAAAAAGGGTTAGAAGTGATAAGCCTTTAGATGCAGGGCATTCCAGCTATTAGGTGGGTTCTTGTCTTCCATATCTCGTAGCTTGTAGGCTCTTGAGCCACGTACCTCCACAACTTGGTAGGGGCCTTTCTAGTTAGGTCCCAGTTTTCCGGCATTAAGTTCCAATGAGTTTTGGAAGACGCGCCTGAGTACCCAGTCTCCTACTTGGAAAGTTCTAGTTCTCACTCTTTTGTTGTAGCTTCTTGCGACCTGCTGTTGATAGCACCAGTTCTGTATTATTGCGGCTTCCCTTATCTCGTCTAGCAAGTTCAGGTCAAGATTCATCAGCACTTCGTTGTATTGGTGTTGAGGATGTTCGGTGCGTATTGTTTTCACGCTGATTTCGGCGGGTACCACTTCTTCCATTCCGTATACTAGTGAAAACGGTGTTTCTCCTGTTGCAGACTTAGTCGTGGTGCGATAAGCCCATAGCATGCCTGTCAACTCTTCTACCGAGCGTCCTTTGGCGCTTTCCAACCGTTTTTAACATTTGGATTATCGTCTTGTTCGAGAACTCGGCCTGTCCGTTAGACTGGGGGTGTCTCGGTGTTGCAAAGCTGAGTTTTATTTTCCAAGTATCGCATAACTCCTTACCAATGTTGCTCGTCAATTGGGTGCCGTTATCGGTGACAATCTCATGTGGAACGCCAAACTTGCATATGATGTTCTTCCATATGAAGTTTCGAACCTCCTTTTCTGTTACTTGGGTGTAGGCCTCAGCTTCTACCCAATTAGAGAAATAGTCAGTTATTGCCAATAAAAACACCTTTTGAGCGGGTGCTGTTGGTAGTTTACCTACTATATCCATCCCCCATTTCATGAATGGCCACGGTGAACTAATAGTTTTTAGGTTCTCTGGTGGTAACTTAGGGACTGGAGCGTGTCTCTGGCATTTATCGCAATGGCGGACGACGTCATCGTTCATAGTTAACCAGTAGGATCCTGCTCTTTTTGCTTGTAGTACCAATTTCCGTGCTCCCGAATGGGATCCGCATTCTCCTTCGTGTAGTTCCATTAGAACTTGTTTTGCCTCTTATGGTGTTACACTTCAAATAAGGACCTGAGAATGATCTGCGGTACAACTGGTCATGGACGAGGCAATATCTTGCCACCTGCTGCTTGATCTTTCTACACTCTGTCCCGGTTAGTAGGTAGCACGTTGTCCCGTAGGTAATTGCCTATATGTGTCATCCAATTTGATGTTTCGCATATTGTTGCGACATTGGAACCTGGTAGGTTTGAACCTGGTAGGTCATTGTCTGTGGTAGACCATTGTAGTACTAGCAGTGGGACGGTGCGAGGATCTTCAGTTTTCAGAGCTGATCCAAGATTCGCCAAGGCATCTGCATGACTGTTCTCTTCTCTCAGGATTTGTGAGATCTTGCAGTTGTCGAATTTTTCTAGAAGCTTCTTTGTGATGCATAGATATCGAGTCATATTTGAGTCTCGAGCATGATAGTCGCCTTACGTTTGGTTGACTATGAGTTGGGAGTCACTGAAAACATTCACGTCTTTGGCTCCGAGGTCGTGAGCTAATGTCAGCCCTGCAATTAACGCTTCATACTCTGCTTCGTTATTAGTAGCTTTAAAATTGCATCTGATTGCACTCGAAGCTAGTTCGCCCGTTGGACATGTAAGGACTATACCTAGGTCGGCTCCTCGTATGTTGCTAGAACCGTCTACATACAAGTTCCAATTTCCCTTGTGAGTTCCTTCCTGTAGAGTTTTGAACTCTGCCACGAAATCTGGAAGTACTTGGGACTTAATGGTTGTGGTGGGTCGATATATTACATCGTATTCTCTGAGTTCAACTGCCCTCTTTGCCAATCTTCCGGACAATTCTGGTTTATGCAGGACTGATTTTAGGGGGGATGAACTAATCAAGTTTTTTTTGCTTTTTTTTTGCCTTTCTCACAGCTGTTAATTACAACGAATTGATATAAGAAACTGCAATTATATGGTCACGTTGGTCGTTGATCGTCAATCCCTGGTCGTCGGTCTCAAGTCGTAGGTCGTAGTTGCTCGATTCTAGGTTGTTGTTGCTAGAATATAGCTCTTAGGGTATTTCGTGTTTTTTCTCCTTCCTGCTTGATGAGCTCTTCTATTTTTAAGACAATATTGAACCCTAGTTCACTTTTAGATTGGTAAGGACACGTCATCGCTGATCTTATAAACCGAGATTCTGGATAGTTCCAAATCTCTTGTTCCTTTTTTGAATTAGAACTTCCGATCAGCAACAAACTCCTTGTCGGTGACGCATATGGGCTTCCCACTGGCACTAATGGGCTTTTTGTTAGTTATAGAGGCTTTTCGTTAGCCACATAGGTTTATTAGACAGCCACCCAGATCTTTCTAATGACGTAATAAATCCTTATTATTGTTGTCAGCCTCTTTTTCTTTACGTTTCGGCATTCGCCTACCGTTGTCTGATAGAGGAATTTATTTTACCCAACAACTTGCCCCTTACTCTTTAATTTCTAATTTAGAATTTGAAGAGTAAGTTAGAACTCATTGCTGAATATTATTTCTTACGTGAGTCTCTCATTGGTCGTTCTAGAAATAACCGGACGACACCTTCCTCTTTTTAGTGAAGACATGCCGCTTCCCACTAGCGATTTTAATAAATAAATGTGGCTTTCAAAAAGGACTTGCTTACTATTTTGTTAAAGAGTGGCTGGAGAGAGGTAGAGAAAAAAAAAAGGTAGCACAAAGGTAGCACGTGGATACGCTTTTGTTTCGTAGGCCACTCTCGCGTGGTCCCCACCACATTGTACATATCTCCATTTTTTCAGTTTTTTGGTAGTAACACCCGTGTGATTGCACACACGTCAAAGTGGGCCTTTTATTACGCCAGGCCCAAGGACTTTATTCACCCGATTCATCATTTTTTATCCTGCTCGTTTCACATGTCGACTCTTAGATCTAGGTTTTGCTTTTCGCCTCACATTTTTGGTGGTCGATCTCCTTTGTCCATTATTTACCAATTCTCTTACTAAGACTTTATTTTATTACACTTTCAGCTCTCCATTCCAGCTGCATTTCGTGTCTTTTTCAACACTTCGTAAATGTAGGGAACTCTCACTTACTTCGAAATCAACGGTATTGCTTTCAGGTGGATTTCGCGTGGATTTCAGTCACTTGCTGCCAGCCATTAATCGGTGAGTATCTGAAGATTTCGCTTCTCATTCCTTTCGCTAAAAATCAGGGGTCGATGGATGACGCCTTGAGCAGTTCATGCGATGATTTAATACCCGTACGTTTAGAAGTGGTCGATTCTGACAATGGCAGTAAGCTAAGCCTTGATTCTTATATTCATATGTTCGATCTTTCAATTATTGAAGGCGAGCTAGAACTCAGTCGTCATCACGACCCTGCTTCTGATGATACTGCAATGTTGCTAGAAACATGAAATCTGCACAGCCCGTCAGCTTCGTTGGTTCACTACCCTCCACTTAGTGTTAGTTGGGTGATAAGAAATGCGATACCTTTATTCCTTATCTCTCATACGTATACACAGA